>CABFWB010002876.1:68972-94131 GCA_902151455.1 Timema bartmani
GGGAGAGGGGGGGGGGGGGGGGGGGGGATAAAAGTTGCGAGACCCACAGTGCAATATTTTCGAATTTAAAAAACATAGTTATTGACAATTATGTATTTTTAATAACTTGGTTCAGCCGATAAAGCGTCTGTCTATTTGTCTAATGGTCTTGAGTTTAGCTCTTGGAACTGTCGATGGTTTATTATTTAGTGATTACATTCACTAATCTGCCACTAGATTTGTGGGTGATTCTTCAATACGACTCTCATTGGTGATCAAGGGCAGTGTTCTCGCAGTTTTTTTTATAGTTAAAAGTTTGTTTTGGTCAAAATAAATAAAATATTCCTCCAGTAGAAACACAGAGTATACTTTTCTTCTCGTGGTGATATTGGCAGTTGTTGAATATCTGTCATGAGCGTAGCGTTATTAGATGAGAAACTTTTTAAATGAAGAGAAAAAGTTGTCGTTAAATTCCAGGGCACCTTCAACAGATAATCAACAACTGTTGATATCACCAGGTGAAGAAAATTAAACTCTAGGTTTCTACTGAAGGAATATTTTATTTATTTTGACCAAAAAAAGAGTTTTTCTACTGGCCTAAAAGCGTACTCCTTCCACCTTAATGTCATTTGGGATAAAACAAATTTTGAATTTAAAAAAATTGACGTTGCTCAGTTAGCCAAAAGTAATTTTCATACTAATTCTTTCACGTTTCACATAATAAAGAAAAAAAGTTACTTACATTTGAGTGCGAAAAAGAAAATTGTTGTATTTTCTAAAAGTTCCTTTCTAGCATAGTCGTACTGTATATATGTTTGACTGCACAGTCTAGATGGGCGGATCATGGACAGATCTTTTTTTAACTTTGCCACCCAATAATATTTTTATACAATATCAGTACATGGGGGATATTAAAATAGATAGATATACGGACGGACGTATATATTAATCTATTGGCTTGAGTTATTAATTGCCCTTATGTTTGAATATTTTTTCGTTGGTACACCGTGCATTACTAACCCATCCGGACTATCTACTTATTTTCACTGATCGTTTATGGATGAATAAGGCAGAATTCTAGAAAAAATGTACTTGCATTTGTATAAAAGGCGAATAAGGGAAAAAGAAATATCTTGCACACACCGTTGGGATTCAAACACCGACCTCCTAATGACCATTAAACAAAACTAGATAAGTTTAACGCCTTAATCTGCGTGCTCATAGATGTGGATAGTTTGAGGAACCAATAAAAAAATATATCATCATGAACATCTTCCAGCCACCGGCTGGGTCTGTTTGGAACGTTAGCCTCTCCACCGCCTTCTTTACTCCACCTTGGCCCAGTCCTCTCTCCTTCACACTCCTCCTTACTCCCTTGATCTTCCTCTCGCCACCTCTCTCCCTCCACCTTGGTCCAGTCCTTTCCTCTTTCCTCCACACTCCTCCTTACTACCTTCAGCCATATTGTCCCTTGGTCTTCCTCTCGACCTATTACTTTCCACCTCCATATCCAACATCCTCCTGGTCATCCTTTCTCTCTCCATTCTTCTCACAGGGCCATACCACCTTAGTCGTGCCTTCTCTATCCTGTGTTGGATTGGCTCTTCCTGTTCCTGTGCCTGAGGGGGGCGGGGAAGTACAGTGGGGAATGTGTGTACCCTGTGACTGCTTCGATAGCCCTTCAGGAACCTTGATGAGGCTGATGAGGGTTTGGTGAAACCACGATAGGCCTAACAAGCAAGTAGTGGATGCAAAATGGCTTTCAAAATAGGGGGGTGTGGGGTGTGGAGGGGAAAATGTACTCGACCAAAATAATAATAATAATAATAATAATAAAAGATTGTAGTGTCTGTGTCAGGTTATCAACCCAGACATAGCTTTCCTGTCCCCTTTTCTCAATATATTATTATTATTATTATTATTACTATTGATGGTACTGTTAATTTCTCCGTAATTGCTAACACAGCAAACATGTGATCTCTGAACTCGAATTCAAACATGTGTCAAAAGCAAGGAGTATTTTCCTCCACACACACACACACACGCACACGCGCGCGCACACACACACTCACACACACACACGCACACACTTCTGTGTATTTCGTGTCGTGTTTGTGTTAAACATCAAACGAGAATATAAACGTTACGCTTGGCTTGGCCTCGTGCATCGCCAACATACAAAAATAAAATGTCTCTAAGTATCTTACACAAACTTTCCCATTGCTTATTTTCTTAGGTTTGTTGATTTATCAAACTTGTTTAGTTTATTTTCCTCGCGTCTTACTACCTGTTCAGGTTGTACGCATATCTGATAATCACTATAATGTGATAGGGATGAGGAAGGAAGCGTTTTAGAGACAATATACCCACATTTGCATGGAAGGAGAGTGGGAAACCTTTTAGGAAAATAGATCCTCAGTACAACCGACCAGGATTTGAACCCATCATCAGTAGGCTCACGTCATATTACTCGTCCGGGCTAACAGCATTTAATTGCACCAATTGTTTAGGGATGAGGAAGGTATAATTTATAAGAATGTACCAGAATTTGCAAGAATAAAGACCGTCTTAGATACACACGACTGGGACTCAGGATCCGACCTCCTTGATACCGTAAAATAAGTCCAAGTCAGTTTGACATCCAGACCACATGATCTCAAATGAAGGTTTTGTGGGAGATGCTACAAGTAAAGTAATAATATCTATCTGCCCATCCGTCCATCTATCTGTTCATCTATCTGCCCATCCGTCCGTCTATCTGCCCATCCGTCGATCTATCTGTTCATCTATCTGCCCATCCGTCTGTCTATCTGTTCATCCTTCCATCTCTCTGTCCATCCATCCATCCATCCATCTATCTGTTCATCCTTCTATCTGTTCATCCTTCCATCTCTCTGTCCATCCATCTGTCCATCTATCTGTCCATCCGTCCATCTGTTCATCTTTCCATCTATTAGTCCATATATCCGTCCATCTATCTGTCCATCCGTCCATCTATCTGTCCATCCGTCTATCTCTCTGTCCATCCATCCGTCCATCTATCTGTCCATCCGTCCATCTCTCTGTCCATCCATCCGTCCATCTATTGGTCCATATATCCGTCCATCTATCTGTCCATCCGTCCATCTGTTCATCCTTCCATCTCTCTGTCCATCCATCCGTCCATCTATTAGTCCATATATCCGTCCATCTATCTGTCCAATCCTTCTGTCCATTCATATATCCATCTGTCCGTATATCTATCTAATTTAACATTGCCATGTACTGATATAATATAAAATATTCTTGGATACCAAATTCAAAAATAAATCTGTCCATGATCCACCCATTTAGACTGCATGGAAGTGTACAGTCTAATATGCATTTAGTACGATTCTGGTAGAAAGGAACTTTTAGAAATACAACCTTTTTTTTATTTATTTATTTGCGCTCAATGTAAGTAACCTTTTCCTTTATTATGATTGTGAAAAGTGAAAGTCGTCTTACTTTACAGTTTACTTTGACGTAAATGAAAATGGTTTTAGTATATTTTATAATTATTGTCAAAAAGTTCTTTCCTCTCTAATCAGACTGTACCTTACTTCAAAGAGTGAATATTTTCAAGAAAACGAATTTTTACCTATTTCCCGGAAAATATTTTTCAGCGAGTTAAATGAAACGAATGTAATCAAGATATATTCCAACTTATTAAGTTTCCATCACAGTTTATTTTATTCTAAGCACATAAAACTAGAAACATTATAAAATGAATAATATAACAACAGCAGTAACAGCGATTCAAGTTTTTTCTCACACTAAAGTATTTACTACAACGCTTAGTGGTTGAATGTGGAACTATCGTCGGGTCTGCTTTAGACCAGATATGCTAATGTTGCTCTTCCGTAGATTAGATTAAGTTTTTTTTTAGCACCGTGTCTTACTACCTGTTCAGATTAAACGATTATGTACTAATTACGCTGATGGATTTAGGTATTTGGAAGGTTATATTTAGAGGAAGTGCAACAGAATGTGTGTGGAGGGAGATCGTAAACCCATTTTGGAAAACAGCCCTCAGTACATCCGGCCAAGATTCTAACCTTGATCCCCACGTCATCTGCAGTCGATTCTACTGCGAGATTAACGCCTTAAACCATACGTTAAGAGAACCATAACAAACATTTTAATAGTGTTATTGTATTGTTTGGAAAAATTAATGTTGATAATGGATTTTAAAGTATTTATTTTTATTCTTTATTTTTTTCTCTCGTTTATTTTCTTATCTCCGCGCAAATACCCGCGGCACAACTGCTGACCCCCTTATTTTTGGCACAACGGTTGAGAAATACTGTTATTAACTGATCTCCCAGATGTGTAGTAAGACGGGGTGCAAAAAAAAAGTATTCAACAATTTTTCAAACTTACTAAATTTTTTTAGTTTAACCATCACTGACTCTTAAATGTTAATTTTAAAAGCAAACCGTCCCCCTGGTGTATTGGTCAATGCATCTGGATACGAGCCTAGGGGTCCCAGGTTAGATTCCCAGCTGGTACCTTGGGTATTTTTCCCGAAAGAGGAATTACTCCAACGGTCATCAGGGATTGTTTAGTTAGGCTAAAGTTAGGTTGTAAGTATTTCCACTGGTTCCACACCCTCATATTCACTACCATAATCCCCTCGTCTCATCGGAAACATGGAAAGAGCCTCCACGGAAAGGATGTACGATTAGTACATTCGGGCGTCCCCTGGGTAACTGTACATTAGTACTAGCTAATCTCTCAACTACTAGTCTACAGATTGCTGTAGCCTAGACACGCGATGTTCTATTACTATCTGTTTAGATGGCAGTAGGTCTGTACAAAATCTGCCCCTTTTAACAGACTCAGACTACAATTTAAGTTACATGTACCTATAGATGACAATTTTCCGGTGAAATTTATACCGACTAATTTTCAGATAAATTTTACAGAAAGGTGTCAGATTGAGATAAAAACTTTCCGTTTAATTTTCAGGTTAATATTCAAGATCATTTAATCACAGAAGACGGGGGATATATAATATGTAAAGGCTATGAATATAATCACATTGAAGTATTAACCCAACATCTGGTCTACAGCAGACCCACAGGTTATTGACTCCCTCAAACACCAAGCGTTGTAGTTGATAAGCGATTGTAAGAAAATAAATGTTATTACTGTTGTTCTAACCCATTTAAGCAATATTATAATCAAAAAACCTTTACAAATCGATTAACCAAGATTTTCATCTCAAATAACTGTCATAATTTGTTTTGGATTTAATCAGTATGTCATCAACAAGATCAAATAATTTTAAAGTGGAATTAAGTATTTGCCAACAATTTTTGCCTTTCTAACCCCCAACACACTATTTGATGGCTTTATGTGTATATGTATATATATATGCCCTAGGTGCTGCCTCCCTTAAACCAGCCCTTTATCCGACTTAGTAGACCGCAAACCACCGCTAATACTTTAAAAACCTACAGGAATATGTTTACGATTGGAAATATACAATTAAATTTTCTTGATTGAAAATCTAAAGCAAAAATTTTCCCGATTAAAAATCTAGAGGAACATTTTTTCAATCAAAATTCTATATGAATTTTTTTTTGGATTAAAAATTTAACCTATTAAAAATTTATAAGAAAAATTTTTCTGTTTGAAAATCTTAAGGTAAATTTTCCGATTAAAAAGATACAGGGAAGAATTCTTTTAATTGAAAATCTAAAGCGAAAGTTTTTTTTGATTAAAATCCCACAGGCTAATTTTTCCGATCAGAAATCTAAAAATGAAATAATTTTTTTTCCAATTTGAAAATCTATGTATGGTGACATTTTTCAGATTGAATATATATATATAAAAGGACATTTTTTTTTTCCAATTGAAAATATACAGAGAAATTTTCTGATTGAAAAATTTACAAGTATAATTTTATTTTATCTGTAGCTAAACGATTAACTTCTTTTTATGTCTTATTTCACACAGACAACTGTGTGTATGTGTGTGTGTGTGTGCAATATCTTGCTCTACTGTAATCAGAACATATTCGACTCATCCCATTTTTTCCTCTTCTCATCCCATGACAGCTCATTTGTTATGCTTAACTCGTACTAAACAAATTAAATAAAGAAAAAAAAAACAACCATCGAAAAAAACCCACACTATATCTATGTTCCGGCCTAGTTTGCGCTTGTATCAAATCAAAACTAGGTCATATCGTTCAAATAAGGACCGTGTGACGCCAGTCGGAAACTGGGATCTTATAAAAATACTGTTACAAGGAAGGATGCGAGTTTGTTTAGGTTTCTATTCAGTGCTAGGAGATGAGCGATGTATTGTGGTTGGGGTGGTTGGGTGGTTGGGTGGTGGGGGAGGGATGGCTGTGAAGTGCCAGTGCCCTCTAGACACGTGGTTTCAACACGTGGAGCAAAGACGAATAGGATATGTAGCTTAGTGAACTCTTTCAAGGTCAGACGAGATCGAAATTTATTTAAAGTCACCGTTCTAGTTAAGCTCCACACAATGGAATGGACTGCCGATGACTGAAAGGTTTGGGTTCAAGTCCCGGTTGGGTGCACTGAGGGTGGTATTTTTCCCACTCTCCTTTCACGAAAATACGGGCGCACTTCTTCTGGATTCAACGTTTCTCATCCTTAACATCATTCGCGTAATTAGTACGTCATGTGACCTGCTTCGGTGACCTTGTGGTCTAACGTGCTAATCTCGTTTTGGACTAGACTGCTGAAGACGGGGGAGATTGGGGTTCGATCCCGGTCGGGTTTTTCATGATTGGTTTTTATTTTATCTTCCAAGAAAATGCGGGTGTATTTCATCTGAATTACAGCTTTATAATCCCTAATCCATTAGTATAAATTAGTACATAGGCGTATAAGCCGAAATGGTGGTAAGAAGTGGTGCTAAAAAATAATTAACTACACTAATGTGTTAGGGGTGAAGGAGGTTGATCCAATTAATGAATAGATTTGGAATATTTTTGAGATTTGCAATTTCATGTACTCAAGTAAAATAATGGATGTAAGATTGCGCTGACTTTAAAAAAAAACCTATACTGTGCACCGCACACTTTATCTCCCTTTTATATTAAAATAACGATATTTACTAAAATATTTGTGAAAGGAAATAATATATATTGTGCAGAAACAATCCACCAATGAGTATAACAATCAATCTCAACTTTCAAAGAGCTACAAAAAAAAATTAGCTCAAAAACTATTAGTTTTATAAAAAAAATATATTTTTAATAGTACTACATATAACTTTACAATGATAAATTATTTCATATCAAAAATAATTGTGGAAATATGTTCAAAATTGAATATTTATGTTTATGTAAATTACCATTAAAATGTTCATAGGAAAACTAGAATTATAAATTATATTCATAATGCTAAACAACGCCTATTTACAAATTTGATCCAAATTGTTTGAGCAGATTTTGAGAAATCGATTTTTTTCACTTTTTTGACATTCAGTAAACTACCATTAGTTTTAGGGTTGCAAAAACTACTCGGGGGAATCTTATGAACATCCTAGATAGGAAAATTTGGCCCAATTAGTAAAATGGTTTCGACTCTAGTCCGATACACAGAGAGAAAACATCGTGAAAAGCAATTTTGCTTTCAGGGGGTCATGAAACATCGAAATTTATCAAAATCTCGAGTTTAATTCTTTTAACGATCACAATAATTCCCCCTCCAAGAGGTAGAAAGAAAGTGGTTAAGTTCACTCATTCAAATGTTTGATATTTTGATTCGAATTTCATTATCATCGAATCAGAATCTTCAGAACTATTTGAGTTTGAAATTTCAAATCTTTCAAAATGTTTCGATTCAGAATATCAATTATAATATGGAGATTCAGATTCAAGCAAAGGGCTCTAAGAATTTAACAAAATGAAACAAAAATCATCCATTTGACTAGTAGGTCTATTTCGAGCCTTGACGCCTTAGGATGTTTGACCACCGATGAATGAATGTAGTGTTGTTTCCCCTCGCCCTTTTTCCGGTGTTTTTGGAAGAGCGGCTCCGGAACTTCAGATCTCATCTTTGACCCCTATTTTTGTAAAGTGAAATGGAACGTAAATTCAATCATTAACCCCCTGACGTACCCCGGGAGTTGGAGGGTCAGTGCCTCCTTGTCTTTCTCGACAGCTCGAGAGAGTAATCAGGTCAACAGCGGCTCTTCTAGGAAATGGTTGTCGGATAGGAAAACATGGGAAATGCATTTTCAAATTTGCGTCGGCTGAATAAATAACAACCCCAGAGGGTAAACGTTTAAATTTTTTTTGTGTGTGTCCAGTTTCGTTTTGCTAATTCCTTGAGACGTTGAAGGAAAAATAAAAAAAACACATACAACAATGTACGATTGTTATAAATGACGTCCTCGAATTCAAGATCTTTCAAATCCATAAAATACTCAATTAAAAAAAAATCCCTAAATTTTTTTATTCCTAAAAATCCCTATCGATTCTTTAAGTCCCTCGCATTCTAGATTCGTCTTTGAATAACTCCTATTCTTGATTCTTCAAATCTCTCGCATTCTACATTCTTCAAATTCCTCGCAATCTACATTCTTCAAAAGCGTATAACCCGAATGGGTAGTAAGACGCGGTGCTAAATAAATAAAATAATAATACATTCTTCAAATCCCTCGCATTCTAGATTATTTAAATCCCTCAGATTATAGATTTGTCTTTGAATATCTCGCGTTCTTGTTTCTTCAAATACCTCGAATTCTCTATAGTTCGAACAATTGTGTTCTCGAGTCTTCAAAGTCTTCGCATTCTCGATTCTTTGAGTCCCTAAAATTCCTGTTTCTAATAGCTTTAAAATTTTCTATTATTCGAATCTCTCAAACAATCTATTTCTCAAATTCTTGGAATTTCATAGGTAATTTTCTAACAATTTTTCAACTAGTTAAATGCAACATCCTACATTTTAAAGCTCAGTTCAAATTATGGACGTTCTCCCCAGAAACATCATAAAGTGAGGAATGAGGGGGTGGGGGTTTAATTTAATTCACATATTTAAATATCATTATATAAAAATACATTTTATCATGAATTAAAGTAAGACTTCAACCGGAGAGAACTTATAATACAGATTTTGTTTGTGGTAAGAAATATTACTTTTTACATTTTACAGATGACGGTGAGATCGAGGTTTGAATCTCGGTTGAGTGTATCGAGGGTGGTTTTTCCAAAATAGTTTTCTACTTAACCTTCACGCAGGTACACTTCCTCTAAATATAACATTCCTAATCCTTAAAACCACTAGCGTATTTAGAATATAAGCGTATAGCTCGAAAGGATGCTAAAAACAAACAAAAATAGAAACAGATTACAATATTATTATTTTATATTTTTATCAAAAGTGGCAGCTGAAGATCACATAGCTTGACGTATGACAACGTGAAGGGAGACATAGTAACTTTTATATCCATTATATATGGTTACTTATAATCCGACACCTTAGCTCAGTCGGTAGCGTGTCTGCCTAATAAGCTAAGAGCCCTGGGTTCGATTCCTGGCATGGTCGAAAAATGAATCATTGATCAAATATGGGTTTACCCATTCACATTGATAAATTAAAGACCGGGGACTGGATGTTGTGCCTGTCCTAGTCTTATGTTGTATTATAAGGCATGTGAAGCTAAGACAGGCCTAGCAAACCGGAAATGTAAATTTTATGGCTTGAATAAAAAACTGACCCATGCCACAGGCAGTAATGGCTGTAAAAAATAAATATTGTTATTTATGGAACAAATAATATATTTTAAATTATTCAGGTGTTGGTTAAGATTGCTGTTTTGTGGTGGCGCAACAAAGTATTTATAAACTTCACGGTGAATAACCAAAGTAAATAAAATAAGTAAACATTATTTTACCAATCTAAAACAAAGAACAGATTTACTAAAATGAAAAAAAACTCTTCCACTTGTAGTTTTAAATATAAAAGTTATACTTCCAGTAAACTCACCCAGGTGTTTTAAAACATTTTTCACTGCTAAGTTCTCCAAAGAGTTTGTAATTTTTTTTTTTCAAAGTTAAAATATCCATTCCGATTCTCTTGGATGATTTTGTGTGTGTGTGTGGTTTTTTAGTTCGAGTTGTGTAAAAAGGGAAGGTTGAACTCCATTTCTGAAGATTATCTAAAAATAGCGGCGCCCTAAAAATAAGAAAAAAAGTAGAAGGGGTTGAGAAAAAAATGAGGATGTCTAGCTTACTGTCGGTATTTTAAGAAAGTGTAAGGTTATGAAATTAGGTCTCTGAGTCTTTTGATAAGAGTTGTCCCCATTTATCTTGACTTTTATTTTTTTGTTCTTTTTCGTGACAAAAGATTTCTTTTGTATGTGTGTTCTTTTCTTCAACTACTTTACTAGATTTTTTTTTATCTTTCATCGAAAAACAAGGACAGGAAAAAAAAAAGATTTGAGTATGCAATACAACTCCTTGATCTACTGGCGCGTGTAGCTTTTTACCTTGCGTTTGTTTACGACAAACCTTTGATATGCTATCAGTTTAAAAGGATTCTACAAAATTTATTTGTACATTTATTATTACTACTACTGTTATAATTTTTATTCCACCCATTCGAGGCTGTATGAATATATTTTTATTACTACAGATAATAATAATACATTACACCAAAGCCTATGAACAACCGGTTATAATAATTATCAGAACATTACTTATAAACTAAACTTAACCTAACTTAATGCAACCCGCTTCGGTGGCCACGTGGTCTAACGCACTACACTCATATTGGACTAGACTACCGAATACTGGGAGATCAGGGTTCGATCTCGGTCGTATGTACTGAGTGGGTTAGTTCCTAAATGGTTTTCCACTCCCGCTACACGCAAATGCTAGTGCATTTCCACTAAATTAAGCATTATAATCCCTGAAACCATTAGCGTAATTAGTACATAGGCGTATAACCCGAACTGGTAGTAAGACGCGGTGCTAAAAATACTTAGTGCAGAGTATCTTATAGTAAATACTCGGCTTCAACAAAGTCAAATGATTATACACAATGTATTTATATTTTTAGTACTACTATTAATACCTGCTTCAGTGGCTGCATGGTTAGAGGCGTCACTTTTGCAATAAAATGAACTGTTAATGACGGTGAGATCAGGGTTCGAATCCCGGTCAGATATACCAACATTGTTTTTTCCCTCAATTGTCTACCACTTCCACGAAAATGCGTGTTTACTTTCTCTAAATTCAACCTTCCTCATCCCTAAAACACTAACGTAATTAGAACATATGATTTTAAACCGGATGGGCAGTAAGATGCGGTACTAAAAATTAATAAATTATTATTTCTTTAAATAATATAATAATAATAATTTTAAGCCTGAAATTGTTGAAATCGTTGTAGTTGAAACAAATAGATATTATGAACAAGTTTCCATCACAACTCATCTCTCATCAGGTTCAAATTTGAAACGAGGGAAACCAGCATATGTAAATTATACTACTTCTAGCGGACCCGACAGACGTTGTCCTGCCCGAAACGTTGGCTTTTCGTTTGGGTGGAATAATTGATTTCGATAATAAAACAAATACTATGTGATCATCACAATTACAAATTCACAATGAACTCCAATTAGTGAGTAACACAAATATTACAAATTCAGTGTTTGTCAAGACATCATACCAAATAAAAAACATCTTTTCATTTTTGGCATTTAGCCCACAACTCCACAAATATCAGCTGTATCGAAAAACAACAAACATAACTATGAATTATTCTCAGAAGTTTAATTATTCATGAACTTTTCAGAAGGTTTTAACGATCAATTATTGATGAACTTATGATTTTTTTAACGGTCATTTATTAATATTATATTCATTATTATAAATATTGGGGGGTGGTGGTGGTGGTGAAATGTTGAGGTTACATGTTCTGATATGAGAAAAATCTACAAAAAAAATCCCCCCCCCAAAAAAAAAATCCCTAAAAAATAAATCCTAGAACCCGATTGCAGCGCCACCTACCGGGTCCAATTGTGAATCTAAACCATCCACGGACCCACTCAAACACACACAAAAAATTTCATCAAAATCGGTCCAGCCGTTTAGGAGGAGTTCAGTGACATACACACGTACAGAAGAATTATATATATTAAGAAGATAAAGCCACATGGCTGACTCACTCACTCACTGACATTAATGTTTACCCACTTCCAGATGAGCTAGAAACTTGAAATTTGACAAAATTATAGCTTCTAGCCTGTGATCAACGGGAAAATTCCAAAAAGTTAAAAAATAATAATTTTAAACCCTGAAAAAAAATTCAAAACAGTGCAGAAACTTTAAAGTTGGTGCGGGCCTTTCTTTGAAGGTATCTTGGTGGCTAAACGGTAAGACCTATCAAAAAATGGATTGCACCAGCAGCCACAGATTTAGCGAGATCCACAAGTTTGGTCCTATTACTTTTTGTCGTATCTCCATCGGTTATACCTCAGATAGAGCTAGATTTTTTGATTTTAGGTAAATTTTGCAATTTTTAATTTTTTTTAACACACTTATGGGACAGCTAGAATCATAAAACTTGGCAGAAATATTGGCACATCTAATTTCCATAAGCATGAAAAATTTGATGATTCTATCTGCCCTATAAGTATTGATAAACTAAAATAATGCGTGAAAAATACAATACAAACCGGTAACTTTAAGTTGTTACGTTCAAAACAACGCTGGAATTACATTAGTTTACATCCACTTGCAAAGAAAACTCACAGGGGGGTTTGCGGAGCCCCCAACGAGAAAAGCGAGCAGTTCATTCTAAAGCCAAAAAGAATGCAACACATGTTTGTTAAAGAATAATATTTGTCGAGTTAGCGCGTCGATAGTATTCCACCGGTAAAACTTGAAGACGCTTTTACACGACATTAGGTTGCACGGGTAATTTGATGCAGTTGCGTGTACGCGACAGCAGTCCCGGAAGGGTTAACTATAAGTCATCGGAAAAGAATTACGTACAAATAAAATCCTATAAAACGTTAGCAAGAAAGTTCATCTCTAAGAAATTACAAATAATCTAATTTTTCAAGAAAACATTTTAGCCTGGCAATGTCATATTCTATTTAAGACTGGGTTGATATATTAAAACGTACAGTTAGCTCACGATTATCCGTAGTTGGGTTATCGAGTTTACGGATTATCCGTGCACAATTATCCACAATATTATCATAGGGGATTTGTCTGATTTTTTTCCTTCAATAAGATAACTCAGCAGTAAACGTGATACTATGAACGTAGCTGATACTATGAACGTAGCTGATACTATGAACGTAGCTTAACACGATTTCATAACGGCTACAATAAAAAACATCAAAAATACGTTGGAGCATAAAATATTACAAGATTACTTCACAAAACAGATGTAGAAGTAAATAATAGAACCATACAAGCTGCACTGTATTTTATATACATAGCGATGTCAAACTCTTTTTTTTATACATGCTTACCCATGTTATAAAATAATAGTGTTCATATGTCAAAATGAAACAAAAAGTTGTTTACTCGACTATCCGTGTTTTAAATAACACTCGAGAGCTACCCTTTATTAGTTGACCTGGTGGTCTAGGACTAAGGTGTCGGACTTCTGTGCTGGAGGTCCGGGGTTCAATCCTCGGTTCCGGCACAGATTTATCTGATTGACAAACCCTTCCTTCACATCTGACAAGACGTGTATTAATCACAACTTGTGAATGTGTGGGAATGCCAGGCCTCCGCCGTGGTTCGGATTCCACGTTAAACTGTAGATCCTCCATTTCATCTCACAATCACCCTATCATTACACATTAGCGTAGGTGCGTATAACCCGAATGGGTAGTAAGATGCGGCGCTAATAATAATAATAATAATAATAATAACTACCCTTTATCTACTAAACTGGATGATAGAGAGCTTACTGTAAATTAATAACCGTAGGAGCTGCTAATAGGCGGTGACAAGTTTTTAAAACACCTTTAAAATAAGTTTTCCATAAAAAACTAATCTGATAACTAAGGGAATCTACTGTTACGCGTCCTTAAGTTAGTATGTACGTCGTACGATGACTTGTTACTGTGTTTAGAAAGTAGGCGTCAAATAAAACAAACATCCTACATTAAAATATATATAACATCAGAAAGCTAGATTTAAACCGTGACAATGTGTGGTAAGATGTTATTATTTAATTACTTCCCCCTTTATCCCTTTCTTACCCACCTTACCCCTATTATAATCTCCTTATCTCCTCTTAATATACCCAATGAGTTTGTGTTCAAATCTTGAACAAAAACTCAAACCAGTAGTTTTCATCCTTTTTTAGAGACAGTTCCACTATCATTAATTAAAATTTTTCTTAAGTACCTTAAGAATTATTTTCTTTAGAAATGTATTAGATGCTACCCCTTTCAATATTTTACAAGTGTTTTTTTATTTGAGTTATCTATCATACACTTACTGAAATTACTGATTATATCAGCCCACGACTTATAAACCAACTTTAATATAGAACAGACACAACATCCAGCACCACGTCCATAAATTCATCACCGCAAAAGTAGAAAATACAAATTCACTAATTATGTTATTTTGGCCATGCCAGGAATCAAACTTAGGATATTAAGGCCCTTAGCCCGGTCGAGTGTAAGTCTAAAACCTATTTTGTGGGAGGGTGGGTGGGAGGGTGAAAGGTGTGGCGTGGCTTCACAACTGACCAAAGTATCCTTCCGCGCCAACAAGAACGAATGGATCACGGAAACCTTAGATGGCGCTAATTACCGGAACTAGTCTTTCGGAAAAATCATTAGTATGGATATATCAGTTTTCTCGAGAACGAGTGAAATGTTCATTTTAATATTTTCAACACCCCTCCTAAGATAATGTATCGATGTTTATTAATTGTTACATTTTCTTATTTTTTGTTATGAAGCCGGCAGTTTTCTATTGAAAAATGTCAATTTTATCGATATTTGATTACTGTTAAAATTATAGAGGAGGTGTGTATATAAAAAGTATAACTTAATCAAAGTGCTTCTATTCTTGAACAAACCGTTTCCGAAAAGAAAATTGCAAAACAATAAAAATGGTTGAAGATAGCCGTTTGTTCCCATGGCTCTACATTTCCACGCCTAATGAAAAGGGCCAATCACCTTAACTCAAAGGGTACACACCTTACCGACTGAGATTATATTTTAAACAAATATTGACTTATTAATTTAGGAAGGAAGTGTGCTATTTTAATTAAATCTTTTCCTCGACCATAACTAGATTTAAAGCTTACATGATTCATACGCTACTTGGGTAAAATTTATTTGGACGACACAAAATAAAATAGAAAGAGAGGGAAAATAAATTAAAATATATAATTCATATTTGAACGAAATTAACTAATGATAGCGCGGGGCTTGTTTCAAAGAATACAACTTTTTTTTATATATAAGTCAAATTCGGTTATCTTAGCGAAAATTAAAAAGTCCTCCATTAATACATTATTTTAATATACTCCTAAATAAATACAACACATGCATATATGGATACGCTTGCCACAGGTTGGAAGAACACAGAATTAAACAGTAGATTTGCCATGTTTTGACTATAGTAATTCAAATGGTCTTTGATACGAATAACCCAGCTTGTTTTTCTAAGTGGCTGAACAAAACATCAGTTTAACTATGCAAATAGCCATACAGAGGGAACACAGCTATGTTCTGAACAATACCGCTGAGGTGTGAAATAACAGTTGAGGTGTTGGAAGTGGTTTCGCGAATACTCATCATGAACGTGTGTAGGACTGTAGAGGGAAAGGATTACGAGCCCCCGCGCAAGAATAGAATGCAACCTGCATGACAACTGTGTACAAAGAATAGCATCAAGTCCTATCTCACGGCGAACTCTAGAAACTGATATGTGCGAGGTTAATGTCAGAAAAGCGAGTCAAATATTGTACGGCTATAGTTGTGTCAATAAGCCATTTTTAATAATCATTGATATAATTTGTTATTTAAAATAAAATAAGAAAACTTAACTCCGCATAGTTGTTTGGAGTATGTAGTGCTACATATAAGAGAAAGGCTGTAAAATGTTAACAAAGCTATCTGATTTGAAGGTAAGGAAACCCCCCCTCAACCCCCCCCCAGAAAATCGAGTTTTCTCAAAGGATGAAAATATTTTATTTTAAAACAGGATTTCAGCATAATTTAAGAATATTTTAGTTGTTATTTATTTTAAAAACAGGATTTAAGCATGACTTTTAAAAAGTATTCGTTTGTTCTAATGTGCAGCGCCAATCTTTAAAATCCATCTTAAATTAAACGTCCCTATTTGAAGGAAAATATTTTCGCACTGCTGTATTTAATACGGTAATGACAGTTCTGAAGCTTTAAAACCACTAAAGCAATCCTTAATTATCTCAGAATTTTCTGTTTTGACCCTGTTAATTTTTTTTAAAGCACCGCGTCTTAATACCCGTTGACGTTATACGCTTATGTACTAATTACGATAATAGATTTAGAGATTAAAAATATTATATTTAGAGGTAGTGTAACAGCATTTTCACGGAAAACAATTTTGGAAAAAACACCCTAAATACATCCAACCGAGATTCGAACCTCGATCTCACCGTCATCTATAGTTTAGTTTACTGCAAGAGTAGTGATTTAGACCATGCCGCCACCAAAGTGGGTCCTGTTAAATTGATAATTTATTTGTTTGAAGAAGGCGAGAGATATATTTACATCCATTTACTTTGATCTCAGAACTAAGACATTTCGTGTGAAATAAGATAATTTTACATTTTAAAAATTCAATATAAAACTTAATATATAGGGCTTATAGAGATACGTTTATTGATACCTTAAACACTCATTTCACCATAAATCATATTTGAAAATAACAAACCGCTTCTTGTATTACACGATATTTCTGGACGTCTGCAATGAGTCCCAGCGCATTAATATTAATGTTCAAGCCAATTGAGAGAGTTTATAAAATAAATGGTACGGTGCATTGCATGTGAAGCAAAATAATATACACTGTCGCAGAAACACTCCACCAAAGAGCACAAATTACATTATATAAACTGTTAAAGAAACATTTCCAAAGGCCACAAAATATAATATATATTTGCTTGTAGCTCAGAAACTGTTGGTTTGATAAAAATATATATTAAATAAATATTTTTTATAGTGCAACAACCTTATTTAGTATCCAAAATATTTGCTGAGGTATTATCAAAATTGTATTATTATTATTATTATTATTATTATTATTATTATTATTATTATTAAGCACCGCGTATTACTACCCGTTCGGGTTATACGCACATCAAAATTGTAAATTTCCACTTATGTAATTACACTCAAATTCATTTTCATTGGAAAATCTGTATTGAAAATTTGTTTGCTATGTTAAACAATGCCTAGATACTAGATATAATCAAAATAGTTTGAGCGAATTTCAATAAAATCTGTTTTTATCTTTTTGCCCTATAGTGTAAACTACTCCTAAATTTAGGGTTGGATATCTAATTTTTTTTAAAAATACTCAGGAAATCTTATGAAAATCTTAGCTACCAAGTTTTAGCCCTATCTGTGATGTGGTTTTGTCTATAGTCATAAATACAGACATACGGCATTGCAAAAACTACTTTTTCGGTTTCAGGGGTTCATGAAACGTTGACATTTATCAAAATCTCAAAATTGATTATTTTGACTATCACAATATTTTTCTCTCTGAGGGTTAGAGAGAAAGTAAAAATAAACAACTGTTCAGAAAACTACCATTTGAAGGGGGATTTAATATACTTACAATTTAGAATTTTTTTTTTAAGCTCATTCGTTTTAGTACAATAGCTATTTAAAGGCTCAGACAATAAGGACATAGAGGGTGGATAAATACCCACCCCTATTTGTGTGGGGAGAGAATGATGAAATCACAGTGAAAATAACATGTGGAAATATCACTATAATGTCTCCCCGAATTATATTCGAACCTCAACCAACCACGCCACTGGCAAACCAAACCAGACGAGACTGATGCCTTTGTACGTGGTACACCCGCAGTTGAAGGTTCCGGCCTATTTGAATGTTGTTGTTTAAAGCTACCATCACTATCATTAATCTCTAAATAAATATGAATCACAGAGTCGACCTCTCTACCATATGTATCTCTGCCAACAATACAAATATTAACATTGATCTCCCATGCGTGTAACTTCCTGCCCGGACACTGAATAGCCCGTACAAAACCAAGGTTTGTAATGTTGACCTAGGCTTGGATTTGAAATGTGGACATGAGAATACCTCGAATCGTATTAATTTGAAAACGAGCCATATTTTACATCCACAATGCTGAACGTTACAAAAGCAAATTTCTCATTTTATGAGATGGATATACTGCTAATTCCCAGAAAATTGGTAAAAGTGATAAAGTTGTAGGAAAAACGGTATCTCACATTTACAAAAGTTACAAACTACAGTAAGAAAATATTGGTTGGAACAGTATATGACAGATACAAAAACTACTAAACTATATTAAGAAAATAGTGGGAAGAAAAATATCTGAAATATAAAAAAGTTACAAAATACATTAAGAAAACAGTAAGAAGAAGAGTATTTTAAAGTTACAAAAGCTACAAAATACAGTAATAAAACAGGAATAATATAATCTGACATTTACAATAGTTACCAACTACAGTACGAAAACAGCAGAAAGAACAGTATCTGACAGTTACAAAAGTTACCAACTACAGTAAGAACACAATAGGAAGAACAATGTATGACAGTTACAAATAAAATTACCAACTACAGTAAGAAAACAGTAGAAGGAATAGTATCTTAGTTACAAAAGTTACCAACTACAGTAAGAAAACATTAGGAAGAACAGTTTCTTACAGTTACAAAAGTTACCAACTACAGTAAGAAAACATTAGGAAGAACAATTTCTTACAGTTACAAAAGTTACAAACTACATTATGAACAGGATAGAAAGAACGTTACCTTATAGTTACATAACTTACTAAAATTGCTTTCATATATTCATACGTCAAGTCATGCACGTACGTATCTACTGTTAAATTTCAGGAGAGATGGCTAGTCAATCGTAGCTTTAGCAGTGTAGGTATATAGTTTAAATTATATTTCTAAAAATTGAGAAGTTAACGGGGAATGGAAGTGGGGTCTTGAATTAATTATGATAATTTCACGAATTATTAAATTTCTCGAAAATATTAATTTTAATTTTGAATATATATGATATGAGCTGACATTTCAAGGAGGACGTGGTGTCCAGATTCTAGAACCGGGATGGTGAACCTTTTCCGACCAGTGTGCCGCTTTAGGACTAGATTAATTTTGATCCAGCCTAAAGTGCCACCTCTTATCTAGGTTTATTAATGAATGTTTAAAAATCAAAACTTGTTTACATTTTTAAAAATGTAATGAAAAGCTCTAATACAATTTTTAATGTTTCAATAATATCTAAAATTTAAAGAAGAAAAATGTATTAAATTTTCAAAGTGAGTGCCATAGACAACTTTAATTTCAACAACGTAAAGTAAAATCATTGAAAGTAATAACATCAGTGAAAAAAATACATATATATGATTAAATCAAAAACTTGACTTCTAAAAATTATAGCACATTGGGTTTTATCTAAGGTTTTTTTTTCCTTCATATCAGTGCGCCACCTAAATCACTTTCGCGTGCTCACCCCAGTTTTATTCGCATCCCCTGCACGACGCAAAATAAAAATAATAGGGCCCCAAAATACCGGACAATAAAGAAAGAAGATAAATTAAGTGCCATCCCTATCTATTTTTAAAGAATGTTTACAACAATATTATCGCTTTCGTCCCTCTTTTATTTTTTATATATTTTCGGAAGATTTTAATTAAATATCAAAGTTTTTCGCCACAAAAACAATCCCGTATGCCATAAAACCATAAAAGTGATTACATTCTTGTAAATTAAATTTACATTAAAAGATAAGATGGGCTACTAAATATTGTTTTTATTAATGTTCATATTTGATTTGATAGGGAGTAATAATGACAAAATGATATCTTTCATGTTTCTTACTTGATATTAGCTTGGTAATCTATGACGACATATTTCGTTGCTGTTATAGAAGTTACACCATCTTCAGTCCAATATAATAACACCGAAACATTATAACGTATAAAAGAGTTAGCCTGATATTTTAATGTTCGTTCGCCACAATTAGTATGATAATTTTACATAATTATTGAATTAAGTTCAAGGTTGCTATTCTGTATTATGGTAATCAAAAGGGAATGATGTCTTATTTTATAAATTAAAAGTTCTGGTCTTTAATAGTTTTTTATTTTAAGTAGATAAACAGTTTTTGCTAGATATTTCACACGTTGTAAATATTAATTAAAAATCCCGACTATTGTATTATGTGTGTGTTAATTCCCGGCACGTGAAATTTATCATAGACCCGACCCACACGGCTCCTCGTCAGGATTGCAAGTGAAGAGATGCGCACTTTGAAATAGGTATATCTAGTGACATCTGCTTCTCGAAACTTCCCCAAAAAAAGAAAGAAAGGTGTGGTCATCCAGGTGCGTCTCTAACTACAAAACTGAGTTCGCTTTTCAAACAGAGACGCAGCAAGATTTCACCATACCTTGCAACTTAACACAAATAAATCTTACTACCCGCTCATATTTATAATATCGTAATTTTGAATTTAGATCTGAATAACAAATTATTTAGATGTATAATTCCATATCATTACAACATATCATAGATGAGCCTAAGCTACTGTCGAATAAGGAGAAGGGAATATAATTAAAGAATATATAATTTTGTTATCAAATATTAGATTAATTTATTTGATGTTACTTATTTATTTATTTATTTAGATATAATAATTAAATTATTTATTTTAAATGATTATTTAAAAATATATAATATTTTAGAACTAGTAGCCCTGAGACTCTTTGCTGTCTAGAATTCCGGCGATCATTGTAGAAATGAATCACTTAAAGATTTAGATATATTATAATTTAAGACTTATTAAAACTCAATATGTGGCCGTATCGTTTAAGGCGTTACCCTCGCAATAGACTAGACTGCCGATGACATAAATATCGGGTTTCGAATCCTGGTCGGCCGTAGTGAGGGTGGTTTCTCTAGTATGGTTTTCCTATGCAAATGCGGTTACACTTAACCTAATATTCAATCTTCCTGAAAAATTTATTAAAGGATATTTTTATTTTATTTTTGAAGCGATGTGTTTAATTTAAGTGCAATAATAGTTGATATTTGGGTGTTCCAAGCCCTTAAGACACCCTTTACCCCTTCCCTTGGCTACCTATCTTAATTAATTGATATTCAGCTGTCAAATTTAATATATATTTCATCAAAATATATATAGCTACACTAATAATATATCATATATAAATCAATCAATATGTTATGAAAATATATATATTTTTTAATAAAAGGTGTCAAAGACAGTTGTCTTAAATACTAAACAATCTTGGAAAACATACATGAAACATTATTAATTTTATTTCATTAAGAATGATGGTCAAAAATAACTACCACAAGAGCCTTTGTAACAGTAAAACAAAACATATTAACATTAATAAATTACATTTAAAATTAATCAGGCTCGTGAACATAGGAGAAATAGATTATTAATAAATTGATATTTAAAAAACTTAGGAGTGTGGAAGATGTATATTTATAATATACACTTAATTGAAGCAGGAAAGAAACTAGTGTTGGAAAAGTTTGTTTTTTCAAATTGGTGAGAAATGAATTAATTAGAAATAGAAAAAGTTAATAAAAGTAAAAAAAGTTGGAGTTGAATTATTATTATTATTATTATTATTAGTAGTAGTGGTAGTAGTAGTAGTAGTAGTAGTAGTGGTAGTAGCAGTAGTAGTAGCAGTAGTAGTAGTAGTGGTATTAGTATTAGTATTAGTAGTAGTAGTGGTGGTAGTAGTAGTGGTGGTAGTAGTAGTAGTAGTAGTAGTAGTAGTAGTGGTAGTGGTAGTAGTAGTAGTAGTAGTAGTGGTAGTAGCAGTAGTAGTAGCAGTAGTATTAGTATTAGTAGTATTAGTAGTAGTAGTGGTGGTAGTAGTAGTGGTAGTAGTAGTAGTAGTAGTAGTAGTGGTAGTAGCAGTAGTAGTGGTAGTAGTAGTAGTAGTAGTAGTAGTAGTAGTGGTAGTAGTGGTAGTAGTAGTAGCAGTAGTAGTGGTAGTAGCAGTAGTAGTAGTAGTAGTAGTAGTAGTAGTAGTGGTATTAGTAGTAGTAGTAGTAGTGGTAGTGGTAGTAGTAGTAGTAGTAGTAGTAGTAGCAGCAGCAGTAGTAGTAGTAGTAGTAATAGTAGTATTAGTAGTAGTAGTAGTGGTGGTAGTAGTAGTGGTAATAGTAGTAGCAGTAGTAGTAGCAGTAGTAGTAGTAGTGGTATTAGTATTAGTAGTATTAGTAGTAGTAGTGGTGGTAGTAGTAGTGGTAGTAGTAGTAGTAGTAGTAGTAGTAGTAGTGGTAGTAGCAGTAGTAGTGGTAGTAGCAGTAGTAGTAGTAGCAGTATTAGTAGTAGCAGTAGTAGTGGTATTAGTAGTAGTAGTATTAGTAGTAGTAGTAGTAGTGGTGGTAGTAGTAGTGGTAGTAGTAGTAGTAGTGGTAGTAGCAGTAGTAGTGGTAGTAGCAGTAGTAGTGGTAGTAGCAGTAGTAGTAGTAGACAGTAGTAGTAGTAGCAGTAGTAGTAGTAGCAGTAGTAGTGGTATTAGTAGTAGTAGTAGTAGTAGTAGTAGTAGTGGTGGTAGTAGTAGTGGTAGTAGTAGTAGTGGTAGTAGTAGTAGTAATAGTAGTAGTAGTAATAGTAGTAGTAGTAGTAGTAGTAGTAGTGGTAGTAGCAGTAGTAGTAGTAGTAGTAGTAGTAGTAGTAAGTCCCACCTCAGGTCTTCAATAAAAAAACATAATCAAAACGTGGTTAAAACACAAATGCAAGTGATAGACTACCAATAAAGTGATAAATATAAAAATGAGAAGGGTTAGAAAAATAAAGTTAAGATAATACTTAGCACCACGTCTTACTACCCACTCGGGTTATACGTTTAAGTACTAATTACACCAATGGGTTAGGAATCGGGAAGGTTGAATATAGAGGAAGGGAACCCGCATTTGTGTGGAGGGAGAGTGGAAAACCATTTAGGTAAAACCCCCATCAGTTCACCCAAGCTAGATTCAAACCTCAATCTTCCCATCCTCGGCAGTCTAGCCCAACACGAAACTAGTTCGTTAGCCAACTACGCCACCGAGGTGGATCTATAAAGTTAAGAATTACGAAACAAAGAGGCATATTTAACAGAGCTATAAGAGGAAGATATGCTCACTACAGGGCTTCAAGAAAGAAATTACAATATGCTATGAATAAGGCTATTAATCACGCTAATTTATTAGTGATAAGGAAGGTAGACTATATAGGAAATGTACACGCATTTGCGTGAAGAAAGTGTAGATCCGTTTAGTGAAAATCACCCTAAGTACACATGACCAGGGTTCAAACCCCGATCTCCCAGTCATTCACAAAAATTATATTACGAGAGGGACTCCTTAGACTATACGGACACCGAAGTTGGTGTGAATTTTACTAAACATATTGAAGTCTTTACTATAGTCACGTAAAGTTTTATTAAATTTGTCTTGTATTAAATTATTATCAATATTTAAGACTAGTCTTGCTAGGAATAATAAAACAAGCTTAATTTAGTATTTAATTCGAGAACTAAACTCTCAATCCCAATACAATCCCTGCTGAGCCTTTGATAATAAACGCCAAATAATTTTTTAGACAAAAGTTTCCAGCGCAATTTGACAAAATGGGACGTAATATTGAACATACAATTAAACAAGAATGTCTTTGAAGCTCAATATTCATACCATATCGCAAATTCAAGGGGTAGTGAGTGATCTTTTACAAGAGTTTTGGAACTGACGTAAACTCAACAGCACGATATAATAAGTAGTGGAACTTGTTAAAAATAGTAATTAATGTAACCACAAGAGAGTTACAAGTGTTAATTATACTAAAAGTTAAAATACTGCTTCGGTAGAAACATAGAGTTTAATTTTTATTTTTAAACAGATGATATCAACGCCTGTTGAATATCTGTCAAGAGCGCAGTACCATTTAGAGGAGAAACTTTTTAAAATTAAGAGAAAATGCTGTAATTAATTCCAGGAAAATATTGTCATATATTCAACAATTGTTGATATCACCATACGGAGAAAATTAAATTCTATGCTTCTACCGGAGCAAAATTTGATTTATTTTTTAACAACACATGTTTTGATATAAAAACTGCAAAAAAAACAAACAAAAAAAAACGGCCTTTTCTCACGATTCTTTCCACGCCTTAGATTGAGCCAGCTTTTACAGACTTAGGATTTGGATTCTGCGGGGAAAGTAATATGTTACTGTGGAGTGAATCTCTTCTCAAGGAATACTGATTGTAATGATTATATTTTATACATCCTTTTTGATTAATTTATAAATATAAAAAGATCTGATTTAAATTGATAGTATTAAACATTCACTTATTTAACAATATCTTTATCAGTAGATGTCAATGTGGTGGAACGTTCCTATTTATATATCGGTCACCAAGGCAAAATCTTCTTAAAAAATAAGAGAGGGGCACAAAGACGGCTATATCACGCTACTCAAGGAATGTTCTAGAAGCTAAGACTTCTTAGCCAGACTTTTTGGTAAGCGTAGGCTTTGTCATTAGGTTGGTTGTCGCCGAGCTGTCCGGGCGTTTGTCCGTCATAAAAATACACATTTTAATTTAAATCACCTAATTTTAGCTGAGACCCTAAACATTCCGCGCCGGGCACAATCTAGGGATTAATCATGATCCAAACATTTTTTTAGTCAGCACAGCTCTTTATAAAGGTAATCAGCAGCACGTGTGATATCTTATCACGGTTTACAATTGTTCAGACTCATAACAACAGTAAATTAAACTAATCAATCACGTGTACGACTTATTATTAAACTCAACAATGGTAGAACTCCAAATAAAAAGGAGAGACCGTAATGAAATACGGTATTACAATAGTCATCCGAACGTGAAGACATTATATTTCACTATTTTTATTATTATTATTATTATTATTA
>CABFWB010002877.1:0-94121 GCA_902151455.1 Timema bartmani
ATTGTAGACTACCCTTCGTCCAAGAATCTCAAGGGCGTAATGCGCTTTATTGGAATGTGTGCGTATTACGACAGATTTATTCCTATGTTCTCTGAGATTGCTGCACCTATAATTCTCTCAAGAAAAAGGGTGTCATGTTTCATTGGAGTAAGGAACAAGCTCCGGTGTTTGAGTCTTTAAAAATGAAACTGGTCTCCCCCGAGATGTTAACTCTGCTGAATTTCTCTGTTCCCTTCCTTCTTCATATAGATGCGTCCTCTGTAGCTCTGGGTGCTGTGTTGTCCCAGGTGACCTATGAGGGCATGCAACCGGTAGCATTCGCTAGCCGCACACTCACCGATGCATAGATGAAATACAGCGCCTAAGAATAGGAATGTCTCGCTTGCGCATTTGGTGTCAAGAATTTTTCTGATTATTTAGAATAGAGGGAATTCTAGCTCTACACGGACAACATTGGGCTTGCGTGGATGTGGCGGCATCCAAAACAATTGGGCAAAGTAGGAAGACGGGTTTGGAGATATTTTAGATTTAAATTCTCTACTCACCCCATTTTGGGGAAGCATAACCTAGCTGCGGATGCACTCTCGCGGATGGTGAAAGTTCGTGATCCCATAGTTACTGAGGAAATAACACCTGTTTCTTGTGTTATAAAGTCAATTCTGGACTTCTTTGTATCCATTAGTTATCATCAGGGTAGCAACCTCTGGTGTATGGGTATTAGAGATAAGATTCAAAATGGTGAAAATGTAGGTTGATATTCCCATTTTGAAAGACCTCCTTGTTGTTACTGATAAGATAGGAAGAAATAGAAAGATTAATGTTCCTTTAGCCATACTCCCATGTTGCTTAAATATTTGTATAGCTCAGTCTATGGTGGTCATCTTTGCGTCCTTAAAACATTAAGAAAGTGTTCCATGAGCTGTATTGGCCAGGAGCTTATAACGACATTAAAGAGTGGGTTAGTCACTGTGAAGATTGCCACAGGGCTAAACCCACCTAAAATTCCAGGGTTGAGTTCCATTTGGCCAATGTTGCCTAACGTCCCTGGGAGAAGGTATTCGTCAATTATGTAGGGCCTATAACCCGTTCATCCTTGGGAAACTCAGGTATCCTTGTATAGACGCTTTTTCTATGTTTGTGATTTTAATCTCTCTTCATAACATGAAGGCAACTATTACTGACAATGCGCTCTGTAAGCGTGTTTGGGCATTATTTGGAGCCTCTCGCATGATTGTCAGTGACAATGGGCTATGTTTCCTATCCACTACCTTTAAACATGTGTTATTGGTAGTGAAACAGTTAACTTTATACTGGCTTGCAAAACAGTCACCATAGTAGGAATGCTGGTTTGTAGGAACGTTGCTTAGGGTAAGACTGAGTAACGGTTCATCTTGTGGTACACTGGATTAAATGTGCCAACACCGATCGGTACAGCATCCTTACCTTAAGCAGCGAATACTGCCATGGGTTATGGTGTGATCAAGGCTAATAGCCAGGTCTACTCTAAAATTATTACTAAATTAAACTGTACCTTTAACACAAACGACTAGATCAAACTCGCTCATTACAAATGAATACTTAGGAATAGTCTTTTACAATTAATCTACTCTTGTATTATTCTAACTACAACATTGGGACTAGTATAGTAGCTACATCCCTACATATAGCTTTTAACCTTACCTTAAACATTTTGAACATTATTTTGATTTGGTCTAAGGAGTTGCTCGTTCCATTTCGTTCAATGGCGAGGCGATGGATCTCTGGTGTTATAACCAGGTGACCGTAAATACCCATCTCCATCACCTTGTTCGCCAAACTGAGTTTATCTTCAACATTATATAAGGTAGTCTGAAATAAAAGAGTAACAACAGTAGAGATATATAAATAGTACTAAGCCACGTAAAACAATTTCCAAGGTGATTTTCGTACGAATGAACATACTATGGAAGGTCTTTTTCCTATTAAAATACTACAAGATAGTAGGACTATGGGTCAAATGTTTATTCCTAAAAAGCTCAGTATATTATTTGTATTAGCGCACACACACGCACACACACGCACACACGCGCGCACCCTCTATGATTTTAGATATTAACGACAAATATAAAAGTACATAAATAATAATACTTTCAGGGTATTTTAACTCCCCCTAAAAGCCTTACCCCTCAGCAACGCTCTAAAACCAGTCACTGTAAGGCAATGTTGAACTGTCTAAACACTGTGAGTTTGATATGCATGCACTGCTAATGATGCATATCAAATTCACGGCTTGCATACTGTCATATCCATGATGCTGTACGCCTCGCGAACTTTTATTTTTGCAACGCGTATTACGTATTACTAACCGTTCAGGTTATACGCCTAGGTACTAATTACTTTAGTGGTTTTAAGGATTAATAATGTTCTATTTTGAGGAAAAGTTTCCGCATTTGTGTAAGCTTTCGGCATAAGGACAAAACTTGTCAAAAATGAAATTTATTTAGTCATAGATTCAAAGCTCGACATTAATACCATCGGTTAGAATAAAAGGCTGCAAATTTTTGGTTAACAATGTAGGTTTTGTTTTATATTGTTTTATGTATAGTTTTTTGAAAAAAAATATGTACGAAGTCGAAATACTTTTTAGTAAAAGTAATAAATATACATATATTAATTTTTGTTGAAATTTGACTCGCCTCATTATTTTCAATGTTCAATGTGGTTCTTATGATCAAACGAGTTTGAAGTTCCTTGTCTAAGGTATATTTCGAGAGGTGCTCTTTTTTGTGAGTAATAACAAGATATTAAAATTAAACTCACTAAATAACCATTAATTTTGAAACAATTGAGTTGCATCAACTGACGTTACACTAGCCGTTTGCCATGAGTATACAAAACTGCGTGTGGCATCATCAGGGTAAGCCAAAGGAGGGGATGACGTCAGAGTCAAGCCCAAGGTCTAGCAAACGCACTAATGTATGCTCTTGAAAAAAGTAAATTTACCAGAGATGTACTTACAGCTTCAAGTATTTTCAAAATTATTCAATAATTGGTATGGATTGGTATTCAATCAATCAGTTTCTTGTAACCAAAGAATAATCACAAAAAGATTATGAATGTGACAAAACTATGCAGTTGTCCAATTGGTCATTCCATTATCAAGATTGTGCCTGCCAACGATTTAGAAGACAATGAGGCTCAAGTCATAAATAATATATAAGGAAATCCTCATCCAAATCAACGTAGTAAACCAAAATCAAAAGTCTTAACAATACAAAATGTTATTTGAAAATGGCTTCGAGAGCAAATGAAGCGAAAAGCTTTTCAAAATAGTCAGCGTTGTGTTGAGCCACCCATTATGTATTGATTAACCAACCTTGACGATAAGGATGGGGAGGAAACGTTCGACGAGTAGGAGTTTTAGCGTCTATGTCTTGGTCAAGGGCAAAGGTGCCAGAAAGAAAGTGTACGTGCAGTGGAAAGGTTACCCAGCCAAGTTTAATTCATATACCCCGGCCAGTTACGTCAGTGCCCTACCATGAAGGATCAGATTTACTTCACCCTACCAAGAAATAGTTCTAGGGGATATTACCCAAACAATATCTTCACAAATTTCATCACACAACTCCCTTACCATCTCGAGTCAATGGACAGTGGGAAGTTGCTCTAGCCAAATTTCGCCAGTGTATTTGAAGGTTAAAACATTATATGATACAACCGGGTGAACTCTAATAGGGTGAAGTATCTATTAAAGGATCACATCCCATTTGTAAACTAAAGCACTATCATGATTTGGTCAAGGCCAAAAAAACTGTAGAGGAATTCAAAAAGAACATCACCGTTAAATTTAAGTATGCAAATCTTAATAAAAAGGTGAACACTGCCCATACTTCTCAAAATATACAGATTATGATCCATTCAAGTGAGTCTTCAGCTTTGGTATGAACCTCATACTAATCTAATCAAAGTCCTAAAGTCACAATGCGCTGCCAATATTCTACTGGGCTGACATTCCCAAGTGTTTATTTACATAGATAGTGTCGATCACCAGTCCGTGTGACATCGTGACACCACCTCTACTATTGTTGGTGTCAATAGCTCCAACTATGTCTACGGTTCACCTAAGACCATTACCTACACTTCGTTGCAATATGAGCCCGTACTTAGGCATGAAATTGATAGCCTGGAACTCAATATAAGAACATACGCTGGTAAGCCTGTGCCTTTCGAGTTTGGAAAAGTTTGAGTGAAATTTCATTCTAGACACTTCACAACATAAACGCCCCTTACCCAAATATTACGTCAATAAGGTGGGAACTGGCATATCTTCTACCTACCACAGTGTTCCCTATCAATGAGGGCATGGAATAAGACATTTCTTCAGTGGTCTGTTGCTAATAAGTGGGATGAAAGCTATTATAAAATAGGCACTACATACAGGCATAGATGTAATCTCTGACGATGCCAATCAGTTGCTTCCGTTTAGGGATGACCTACGAAAACGTGACAGGAAGTTTGGACATAACCTGAAACGGAAGTCAAAGCAAAAGATCGAAACTCTGAAGCCCAATAACTTTATAAAGGGCGTTGTAAGTAGATACGTTATTGTTCTTTCACTGCCCGATGTAACAATGTCAACGATCCTGTATATATTTTCGTTTGAAATTCGTTTTCTATACCACCAGTCATGCGAGTGCACCAACAATGAACTGAATATATCTTGCGTCCCGCATACAAAATCCTATCTAGGAAGAAGCCAAGCATCCAATGTAAACCTGTCTCGTTCCTCACCATCACCGGTCAAGGCAAATACTATATTGATCTTTTACAAGCCACTAGGCTAAAATAATGAAAGCCGATGGTGGTACTTTCGTGGAGGCGGATCAAATATCCTCCTAAAACAGCTGGTTGCACTCGATCTTTACCCGAGTGGATGTGTTTTTAAACAAAATTCTCATTTCCCTCCCCAGCAACACAACATAGATTATAGTTCGTATATTCAGATTACTTAATTACAACAGTGAATCGAAAAGAACATATCTGACCTGTGGTCTGTGGCCCGCAGACACCCCCAGCATATTTGAAGAGGTTAGCAATACCTACAACAAGTGATATGAGGTTCGTTGTAGGTTCTCTGCAAAAAGTAAGACGGATACTTTAAGGTGTCTACAGGTTGACGCGTTTAACCAAGAAAAATATAGTTTGAATGGTATCAAACTCAGGGTCAAGCTGGTTCGTTCAAGAGACATATTCAGCCTCATAGCCGCCCCTAAAATCACCCAGTCTTTTATTGCGACATATCAAAATAGCACCGTCTCTCCTTTTGGCTCATGCCAAAGAATTAAACGCCAGCCTTGCTAGTACCCTACCTGAGTGTAAGTCAAAACGCTAACCATTCCTTCGGGCGTAAATAAGAAATAGTTGGACAAATTATTTATGGGAAAGCTATCCAAACGACGCATCACCATAAAATCCTTTCAATTTTCAAACCTACATTGGGAATAATTTCTGGTTCTTCATAAATGGGGAACAAAAGCTGTCCAAACCATTACAGCTGTATTTTACCAATGACAATTTTGTCATGTCCTACCACACGTTGTTATCTGGAATAGGTATCTATTCATTACCGAGGATAGTGACATCACACTAGAGAAACCTACGATAAGGGTTACTATCTCATGGCTTCCAATCTCACATCGAATCTATCCACCCACATGATATCTCAAATGAATTGGATGGGGCATGGATCTTTAAGCATCAAGGTGCTTCCCCCGGGCACCCATAGAGGCAATCAAATGTATATTATACGACGAATTTGACAACATTATCACCATCGACAAGGACAGGAACGTGGTGGCCGATTAGGATGGTCAATATAAGCGAAATTTCCTCTACTGTTAAAACGTAAGCAAACTAAATCGTCAGCAAACTATAGGGCTTTTCTTGGAAAAGTGGTGATATGGATCACAAACGGCTCGAATCTCTCATATACTGTGCCACAGTTGTAACGATACTGATTTGGACCGCTCTCATATATTTAAAAAGTCATGAATGAAGGTATTTTTTCTTCAATAAATTGTATGTAAATTATCCTTTTGAGGGTTCATCCATGTAGAATCACGCGCTTTTCAGAAATAATGTGAAGAATTACACCATTAAAACTTATTTTTTATTTCAAAATTTAACTCCGTAGTATTTACCAAACAAGCAAGAGACGCCAGTTCCCTATGCCAAATAAGAAGCTAGCCTTCAAGAAACCTGTCACAGGGACGCTTTCGATTTGTTGGTTTTGACACTAGTCACGAGAGGTCCAAGGGGTAAGGGGTATGTCATATATAAGCTGCTTGTGCGTATGAATATACAGACTAGTCACATAAATTTACAAAGTGCCGGCGACACAAACAAAGAATAGTCACATAAATCTACACAGTGCCAGTAACATAAATCTACAGAACGTTGTAATAAACCAATTCCATGATCTAAATAAATCGTGTGCTACATTAACAGTTGTATTTATTTAATTAAAATATCATAATAATTGGCGCTCGATCACGGGGCTATACTAACCAATTATCTCACAAAATAATTCAAGAAAGTTGTAATTGGCTCCCAATCGTGGGACAATTATATCTCAATAAAATAGCAACATTTAAATTGGCGCCCAACGCGCAACCGCAGTAACGTAATAATTGGCACTCGATCACGGGGCTATAAAAACCAATTATATCTAAAAAAATAAAAGAAACGTTATACAGTGCGTGCATGAACCATTTACATCAATTGGTTAGAAAATAAATTGTTTCTAGTCAAATAAACACATTGATCTACACAATAGAGGATGTTATTATTTGAGAATACTTAAATTGGGTCGTGCCACCTGCATAGCACATATCTCTCTATGAAATTCCTGTTTGGCCACCATCATTTGCGGACTTCTAGAATGAATGATTGAAAATGGACCCACACACCATAAGACATTCCCTAAAAACAAACCAGTGCGTTCGCTCTGTTAGTTTGGGTGTTTCCCTACTGATCAACTGCCTACTGCATTCTACCACTCTCGTAGTTAACATAAGCCCACATGCCAAACATGGGACAGATTGGGTTGCAATCTTTACTGTCATTAACGGCGTGGGAGATTATTTTAACAACCATGGCCAATTTACTCGTATAAAGTAATATTTGGAATGTATACGTAGAATGTTTCCCTTTGGACACGCAACACAGCCCATTCACAAGGCATTGGCTCAGATGCATGTGGTCTCGTATACTTTCTGTATTGTGACCAAAATATTCCGATGAAAACTTTCCTGGTCCTTTTCTAAATCAAAAATAATATAACCAAAATTCCAAGAGTATTGAGGCATTACTATACTTGTTTCAAGATGTCAACATACTGATGACACCAAGAGTTTGCGTCCAATCAGCGTGCGGCTTGTCTACTTCCTTCATTAGCAACGGCTAGAAAATAGCATCGCAACGTTAAGTCACCAGTCATGTAAGTTAGTCAGCTGGATGTCGTCGTAGCAATCACACCCCTTAATACACCTCATCAAATTCATCATGGGAAGTCAACAATTACCTAAAGAGGCTTTAACATGAAAAAACAAAACCAAAAACTACGAGGCCGCTTGCCCTAACCTTTATTTTCAATATACTCTTTCCAATGGAGGTTGTTAATCTCAAACAATAATCGTTAAAATGAGTGTCAAGAATGCCCTTAGTCTAGTTATATAAATATAGTGGGAGCTGTGTGTTGTTGAACCGCATAGAATAATAAGAGCTGAGAAACTAAAATTAGGTCAAGTAGAGCATATATTACACTCACAGGACCGTGGTATCTTAGGGGGTAAGAGGAAAAAGGTATTTTTTTCTTGTTCCCCCTTTAGCATGTATGTGGTTTTCAGGAGAGTGGTATCTTCGGGGGAGTTGCAGGGTAATTTTTATCGATCGTGCTTCTCGAGGGTGGTGGCGTAGGATGGTTCGAATTTGGGTGGGAGAGGATGAATTATGGAGGATCCCGTGGCTTGCGCATGAATGTGTTCAGGGGGTGAGTGCGTGGGTGTTGAATACGCTCAAGGGGAAATATTTATGGCTGAATTTATTCACGACTCACGCGTCATTGATCCTGGATGTTGACAGATGTGTTTCTGAGCATTCATTGCAATCACGCATGAGTAAACAAGGCGCAATTGAAAGTGTATGGGATAATACCAGACGGTAATAATCTTAAGGGCATGTGTGGATGTACTCTTTATTCTCTCGCACGCGCTAGGCGCAATACTCAAGCCTTAATACCGAGTTGTGAAAGGCTGCCCCCTCTTGGTCTTAATCGCGTTGGTGAACGACCCCCCAACACAGGCCTCACTTATCCTGGATGAAACTGGATGGTAATAATCTTTAGGACGTGTGTGCGTGTAAACTTAGGAGGGGATATCTATACGACGCATGCGTTATTGACACTGGAGGCTAACAGATGGGTTCTAGGACTGTAATAATCTGTGCTCTTTTCTCTCGCACGCATATGGTGCAATATTCAAGCCTTAATACCGAGTTGTGAAAGGGTGTCCCTCGGTCTTAATCGCGTTGAGGGAACGGCCCCCCAACACAGGCGTCATTGATTCTGGATAATACTGAAGGGTAATAATCTTTAGGAAATGTGTACATTTACACTTAGGTGGAGGATATTTATACGACGCATGCGTTATTGATCATGGAGGTTAACAGATGGGTTCTGGGACTGTAATAATCTTAAAAGGATATCTCCTCCCTCTTCCGATAGAAGAATGTATACATTTGATCGCATCGTCAAAAAACCCTCTTAGGCTTTAATTTGTTCACATGCAGATACGACACGCGCTTCACGTGGACATCTGTGTGAGATGACCTATGACGTTTCCAAGTCATTAAACTTCACCCTGAGAAGATTACGATTTCACACACGTGATAATCTTCAAACGCTGACTCATTGAGAGTCGCACGCATAGTAGGGGAAGGGCGGGCGTGGCTAGGAATCCTATCGTTCCTCTATATGGACCTAATCCTTAGAGGTAAAATCATTAGCTTCCGTCTACAATCTAAATGTTATCTATAACCATGTCTAGCGAATACGCAGCCATCTTATTAATCACGGTAGGATCTAGCGAGATCGCACCAAGAAAGTTGACGGATTTAGAGGTAAGTCGTGGTTACCACATTACAAGTATAAAAGCGTTAAGCCCTCGCTTTTGTCGGCGAGTCCTCACGGTTTTGAAAGGGAAGTATAATGCTTGGCTGTCCAACAGTTTTTCGCTGCTCACTGACGTGCAGGTAGAAGACATCGCCAAGGCGGAGTTGCTGCTCGTATACAAGGGTATCTCAAAGCTTAGCAAGACGGCCATCTTGGCCTTTGAAGATACGTGTACATTCATATTTGCTTGGTTATATAACAAGTTTGTGTGTGTGTGCATGCGCGAAGCTAGTTTACGTAATATTTTCTTATATCGTTTTTACACTTCTTAATATACAACCAAATTCTTGTAAGTGTAATAGTTAAAAACCTACTCTTCATTTTTTAAATGTCCTTATAACTTTTAAAAAGATTATGTCATATACGAACTAAATGTTATCAAACTTCTCTACAATATTTGAATCACCCGCATGCTAATATTCAAAAACGTTATAAAAATAAAAATAATATTAATTATGTTTCTCTTGTATCCAAAAAAACAATACAATCAACCTATCTACAATATTCAAAATGCGTGCCAAGATACCAGCGTTTTCAAAAATGTCACTCAATAGGAATCAAATATGAATCAAATGTTATAAAAAGTGGGATTAAATAATTTTCTCTTGTATAATAAACACAATACAGTTAAAGCTTTATGGTTTAAACACTTCTATAATATTTGAACTGTGCGCATGCAAGATACTAGCGCTTTCAAAATAATCACTATATAGAGGTCAAATATGAATTAAATATTACGAAAATAAGATAAAATATTTTTTCTCTTGTATGAAAAAATACAATTAAAGCTTTATGGTTCAAACGCCTCTACAATATTTGAATTGCTCGCAAGCTAAGATACTAACGCTTTCAAAATGTCACTCTATAGGAGTCAAATATGAATTAATTTTTATAAATATAAGATTAATTATTTTTATTTTGTATAGAAAGCACAACAACAATACAATTAAAGATGTATGGTTTAAACACCTCTACAATATTTGAATTGCTCGCGAACTAAGATACTATCACTTTTTTTACTTCAATGTCTGTATACCATATCTTCATGATCTGGTATCTGTAAACTAACTACTCGCTCCTGTTTTATAGCTGTTTCGGAGTCACTCGATGAGATTCTAGAGCAAGCCGTGCAGAAATGAAGAGATTTATGCGTGGAGGGTAGTTTTTTGATGCCTGTAGAGCATAGCGTGACTTTAGAACCATGTCGGGCCCTCTGTCAAAACTAGATCGCCTGTCATCTCCTATCATCGTAACCCGGCAGACTAACGGGAATAAGGTGTATAACCTCGATTAATTAAGCTCTAATGAGCAACTGTTAATTAAATACCTGAGACATTATATAGCTCGTCGTGATGAGGAAGTATTTAATGTTAACATAGAACATATACCTGGACAGATTAAGACCTCGAGCGTACTGATATTGGGACAGGACGATATAGACGCACAGATACAGAGACTTATGACCCTGTCGCAAAACCTAGGTACGGTAGAAGAATCAGTAGCAAATAGCTCGATAAGGGTAAATTGCAACCTCATCTGTGAGTTTAGGCATCCTACCGAAGGTTGAAATGAAAAAGGTAATTTCAATTCGACTCTATGTGATATATTTGTTCCAACAAACTTGGAGGAGATATATGAAAATAACGTGATCTTCCCACTCCATGCTCAGATTGAGGCCTTCATCTCTAGAGATTCGGGATGGATATATGAAGGCACGTTGTAAATGAGAATCAATATCTCAAAAAACTTAGCTTTCTCTATCGAGGCTTGGGTTCAAATCCTTGAATTTATAGCCAAACGTAGAGCGTTGAAAAATGTACAATCCGAAGAAGGGCTTTGCTTCTTAGTATCTGTATTTACGTGCCTATTTGAACCGACGGGAAGACCGCAACGTTTGTCGTCGTATCCTAATTTTAGAGACGTGCTGAAACTTTATAGAATCCCGCTTTCGTTAGAAATGAGGTTTATCGAACGCTTCGAAAGGTTTAACGATATATTCGTTAATATGTACAGCGCAAAACACGATGGAATGACACTTATATTGACACTGATGACAACTCTTAAATACTAGTGATTGTTCCTGTACACATCAGTGCTAAAGAACGTGCCAGACATGTTCATTTATTAATGATAAGAGTAGATGGAACGGAAACTTATAATTTCAGTGGAATCAAAAATCTATCCCGGTTAATAAACCTTCAACTAACATAAATATCTAAGAGATGACGTAGATACTTTGGTGATCGTTGTCTGACCGCGATTCTGACCAAAAACAAACTTGCAGACCACAAAGATACCTGTATAAAATTTAGTGCTGTAAGGAGTACATTCCCTCAAATAGAGAATAAATACCTCACATTCTCACAGTATAAAGCAGCAGGAAAGAACAGGACTTATAGTATATGTGGACTCGGAGAGCATACTTATGCCGATAAAAACGTGCGATCATGACAGGAAATTTTCTCATACTGAGAACGTAGAGCGTCATGTGGCTTATTTTGGAGGTATGTACACTAAATGTAAATTTCGACAATTGTCTCTCCACGTACTGCCTCTTCAATTCGTCGAGGCTCTCGTAGATACGGCAAAGCGCGTACTAGACTACTATAATACTATCGTCCCGATGACGCCTCTAAGATCAACTCAAAGATATGTCCATAATACGGCCTCTCAATGCCATTTATGTGAAAAGCCTTACAAGAATGATGATATTCACGTTATGGATCATTGACACTTGACACGACCTTATCGTGGGAGTAGTCATGCGAGATGCAATATTCATTACAAGAACCCGAGCGTAGTAATCCATAACGCGCTTTGCTACAACAATTTTTTTTCTTCTTGAATCGCTTGTTGAACGTAGAGAGACCGATTCGATCACAGGAGAGAGCGTTCTCGTCAATCCGGGAAAAGTCAAGGTTAGTGGAGAGACTATAGGGAGATGCAAAGTGATTATGAAATATATTCGGCACGGGTTTCGAGTAATCACGATTAAAATTATTGTCAGTTTCAGCTTTCTATATACATCTCTAGAGATATGCATATCGTACCTCAAACCTGACCAACTTAAAATCACCCATAAGTGTCATCCTGAGGATGAACGGTTCAAACTAGTCACTCGTAAAGGCGTGTTCCCCTATGACTATATAGATTCATTCGAGCAACTGAACGAGACTCAGTTACCGAGCAAGGATAAATTTTACTATGCGCTCACGGGTAGTCATACCTCTCAGGAAGACTATGATCATGCGTGCGAGGTTTGGTGACTGTAGGAATGTAAAATTCTCTGGGAATACTCGAACCTCTACCTGTATACGGACGTGACGTTACTGGCTGACGTCTTTGAGAACTTTCGCGATCTCTGCATGAGGACGCATTAACATGATCCCTTACGGTTCCTAGTCTTGCGTAAAAGGCTCTATTAAGAATAACCTGAGTACGGCTCGAATTAATCGATGATGTTGACATACAAAAATTCATCAATGGAGCTATCCGAGGAGGGGTATGTTTTGTGTCAAACGTCACTCTGTGGCTAATAATCGGTATATGGAATAATTCGACCGTTCCAAGCCCGAGTCCTACCTCGTTTATCTAGACGTGAATGGACTCTATTCATTTAGCATGCTGTCCTCACTACCCTATGAAAGGTTCAGGTTGCTCGATGATGATGATGAAATTGGCCGATTGGATGTGCTAAAGGTAGAGGACGATGTGGAGACGGGGTAATATTGCAGGTAGATCTCGAATATCCACGAGATGTACACGATGCTCACTCCGACTCTCCATTCTGTCCTGAGAAAGGTATTCCACCCATGAGGAAACACGATAAATTGATAAAGACTTTAGCCGATAAGACTGGGTACGTCATGACCTACCATCATCTAAATCTATGTTTGATGACTGGATTGAAACTGACAAGAGTCCACAGGGTTTTCAGTTTCAAGCAATGACCATGGATAGCTCCGTATATCACGCTGAACGCGGAGATGAGGAGTAAGGCGAGCTATCAGTTTGAAAACATATTTTTCAAACTGATGAACAATGTTGCATTCGGTTGTCTTATATCCAACAAGAGGGCCTACCGTACAATAAAGATCGCTACCAGGTGTGGGGGAGGGGGGGGGATTTGGAGCGGGTAACCTCATAGCCAGCCCAAACTTTAAGAACCATACGATCGTGACAGAAAACCTGATCATCATCGAGATGGAACTGTATCAGATTTACTTTTATATGCCGATCTATGCAGGGTTCGCCATATTGTAAATCTCGAAGGTAGTCATTTATGGTCCACATTACCAGGTTATGGTTCCCGCATTCCCACCAAGTGCGTTAAAACTCCAGTACTCATATACGGACTCACTCCTCTATTGCATAATTACTGAGGATGCGTACCAATGACTTATCCCATTAGCTAATGACTATATGAACACCTCTTCCTACGAAAAAGACAAACAAAACTAAAAGACGAGACTCGAGGTCAGATCATCACCGAGTTCATAGGTTTACGTCCTAAATTCTATTCGTTCGCGGTACAAGGAGATGGCGAGACGCTCAAGGCTAAAGGGGTCAAGAGTAGCGTGTTAAGAACGCTTTCGTTAGAGGACTATCGCAATTATCTGACCAATGAGACGATAGTCATGAGAGAGGCTCGTTCAGTAAGAGCTGTAGGATTCAAACTCTTAACTCAAAAATGTAATCGGGTCGCCCTACGCTCTATCGACGATAAGAGATATATAGTACCCGGTACAGTCAATACTCTACCATGGTATCATTACTCTATAAGTGAGCAGGCATCTACTTCCTCCCAACTGTGTAGAGAGAGACATAAATCGGTCTCTATGACGAAGAAGATAAATAATATGCAGTGTGTGTCTATAGACATATAGTGTAAGTGTAGGTGATTAAGAAAATATTAATACAGTGCGTCTAGAGACATATAGATCGTAGAGTAAATAATTAAGAGAATATTAATGTAATAATGTGGCGATATATATTCATTATTAAGATAAACTTTTTCAAGATCTGCAAATTTCTCACTATTGTCTAAAGAAGAAGATAAAAATTATTGTAGTGAATCTAAAGACTTATAAAATCATGATTAAGAAAATCAGAAAATAATAATGTTGCAACGCATATTCATGACTAAAAATTTTTTCAAGTCCTGTAACTTTATCATTATTGTTCGAAGAAGAAAAAATATTAATTTAGTATATCAATGTAAAAGAGTATATCATTATATCCATTCAATATAATTATTACAAAGATATTGCATGTCTTATTATTTTTTTCAAAAAGAAAACAGAATAATAATCATTAATTCTTTTTATTTAAAAAAATATTTTATACATTCTTAGACTTATATCTAATAGATTAGATACATTTATGTCCAGATAATAAAATATTTGATATATTCCTAGACTTATACTCTAATTTATTAAATACATCTCTTTCCAAAGAATACAAATTAATAATCATTAAAAAAAACAAGGTTGATACATTCCAAGTACAATAAAACTTAAGGAGTATCCAAGAAGAATCGATGACAAAGTTAACAAAACCTTTTCGATCTGTCTTGGGCTTAAATTGCCCGTTCAAATACAAGTCCTTCATCTAGTACACGAACTGTTTCTTTTCACACACCCTTTACTTTGTAAGTGCATTCAAGGTCAAAAAAGTCGATACTGTCAGAAAGGTTAAGTGTATACACCATGGTTGCTGCCTCCAGACCACCTTCTTCCTAGTCAGTCGGACGGTCGTTCTTAAAGCATCGATGCTGGATGAAGATTTTCAAAAGGATAAGGAGGTTTGACACCAAGAAACTGACACTAGTTACTATAGATAAAACTGTCTGTGAGTTTCTTTACACATCCTTCAACTCGTCTCGTAGCTTCTTCTTCTTTGTAGATTCCTTGACCTCTTCCTCAGAAGTTTTCTTTTTCTTTCCGACCGTACGTTTAGCGATAGCAGCGTCAGTAGTTTTCTTCTTTCTGATCATGTTAACCTCTTCTTGACCGCAGAAACATGATAACTTATCTAAATCGATGTACTGTTTATACTCGTTTATCAAGGCTATGATATGAAGCAGTGCGGGAATGACCGAACTCGTATTGTTCTGTATCGCACTCTTGGCCAGATTGCAAACGTTTTGTCCGATCAGACTTAAGACTTAAACCATTCATGGAGTAGTCGGATATTTTCTGTGGCGCACTAGTAGGCGGTGCCGGAATGACTGTAACACTTGTCTACGTTGTGCAGATTTTTAAGCTTACTTAGAGAAGGACAACCGAGATCGCCTATATTGTAAAAGACGTACTTGTCACTATCGACGCCGATGAGACTCTGTAGCCATGTCACCTTCTCCATTCCTTTAATATAGATCGATGGTCTTGACGTGTACCACTCTAGATGAGAAATGATGATAGAACGAAGATTAGAGTACTGGACTTGTCCATCGTATCAAAACAGTATATGATAATAATCGGTTACCCAATTTACTTTCTTCCTACCCGATGCAGAGAGGATGTCGATCTTGAACTGAGAAATAAATTTGTAGTTGGCTTCGTCAAAAGGTTAGAAATGTAGAACGCCCACCTCCTTGAAGATGAATACTCTCTACTCGCTCAAGTATCCTTGCACGTCGATCAACATACTGCCCAAGAAGAGAACAATAATGCTCCATTTATGATGTCATCTTGCTGACGTCACTTCTTGAAGGGTTAGAGCGGACCACTCTATCGTGTATGAGGAGACAAAACAACTTGGTATTTGCGGGGATATTTTCCCATGTCTCGAACGTTATACGACACTTTACCATAGCATCCTTGAGAGAATCATCCTGTCGGCTGGCATCGAACACGATGATGGGTGCCTGAGACTTGAAATAGGAAGGGTCAAGTAAAAGTAAAGAGGTGCTCGTTCCGTAGTACGAAGTCTGGAAATTATCATAGTCCTCATAAAATTTCGAGAAAGAATCCTGTTTAAAGTCCAAGTTCATGTCCTCATAAGGGTACATCATAGAATTTAGGTAGAGTTTAGAATTACGTCAATTACAATGAACGAAAATAATTCTATCTGCAGCCGTCGTTTTGTTGCGCTCAGTCTGAAATGCGAAAGTTACGTAATGAAGTTTTTCCAGCAAAGTTGACATTTTAACAGTCCAATCATGTTGATTAGAGGTAGGTACGTTAGGGTATTTGTATGGTTCCCAAGTACAAAAAGGTAGCTCCATGATCCTTCCACTCTTGGTGAAACTAAACAGGTTGAGACGATTAATATCGTCGGTCTCTATATGCGGTACAAGCCAAGATATTTTACTTAACTCGATCCTAGAGAGTGTCTATGTGGCGGGAGGAGGTGCACTTTGTAAATCGTTGTCACTGGTCGAACGAACGAGTACTAGTTCCTGTTTCGCATTGATCAGTATTCGAGAATAGTATTCAAAGAATCCTAATAAGAGACGTAAAGGGACACATACGTCAAAAATGCCTGTTTTGGCGTGCACATGCACTCCTTTAAGTCTCCAACCTGCGTTTGAAATGTGATTCTGCACTACATTCCGTATAGATAGATATTTTTTAAGCTGAGTTGAAATGCCCATATCTCTCGATTGATCAATCTCTACCCCATAGATATCATAGGCAATTATTTGAGAAGAGATGGAGAATTCCTTCATTAACAATTCTTAAAGTACCTCCAGGCTCCCCCGTATTCAGAAGTAGTCGTCCTTTAATATGTAGGAGAGAACCGTGGGGTAACGTGTACAGTCCTTCTTGCTGGATAGATATCCTAAGTTAGTTCCTGTTAGCTAATGGTTCGGGAATATACGAGGTGTAAGAATGATACTGGAAACTGGTCAAGGCTGTGTCGAAAGCGGCAGGGTCTCCAATACTCAGAATATCCATGGCATCATCCATTATTCTCGTAACGTGTAACCTAGACGTCATAAATAAAGTTTATTTGCAGGTATTAACACTTTCGCTGTTCTTCTCTCAATGTTTCAAGGAAGACGACGTCGTCTCGTTTTATCTAGTGAGTCCCATATTCACCAATTTTTTTCAGATGTAGACGTAGAGATATCGTCTCGTCTCTAAAGTTGACGATATCCTCTCGTTCGTCAGCAAGTCGTACCACGATAGACTCTATTACTCGTTTCGTTACCGGAAGGTAAATGATCTTGTTCGACGCTTCCACTATCTTATAGTCAGGTGGGGTGGTCATACTGAACTCGAGCAAGGTATTACTCATTTCTCCGTTGAAGTAAACTCCACTAGCAAGACCGAATTCTATGCGGATCCCATTCACGTGAAGAATATTCATGGTATTGGTAGATATGTGGGTTTTCCCCATAGGAAGAATGACGGAGTCGAACACCAGCATGGGTGCGAACGTACTAGGTCGGGTAAAGTCAATCGCCCTATTGATCTAACTCTTTAAAAAGTCAGGGTCACAGATGATCGAGTGCTTCACGCTACTCGAGACTTCTCTTCGCATGAATCGCTCCAACGCCGCAAGCTCATAGGTGCCCAGAGGGACGGTATACTCTTTACCGTCACAATAAAATCTATTATTACGTTCGTCGATGATCGGTATGGAATTGAACGTTGTCAGATTGATCAGTCCAATGAACCATTGTTCTTTGCGATTCTCCTCTCCAATCAGTATATGTGGAAAGTAGTTCTTAATCAGATTTGAACTCAGACACGTCAGTTTAAGCGTCATAGACTTGTTTACTAAGATCGATCGTCAGCGCTAGTATTTAAGGAAAGCTAGACAAAGATGGCCGCAAAAATGTGTCCCGTACTCTTGATACCGTGTATGATTATAGGCGATAGGTATTCCCCGAGATATTGGACTAGCTCGAGCGGCGGTCTTAGATCACCGAAACTGTCAAAGTATTCCACCCGCTCACCATTTTTCTTATGAGTGCCCTTACCGCTATCTCTATCGAGATTGATGATGGCGTTCTCTATATTCCAAAGAGGACCACTGGGTAGAGCGTTCCTCACAAATACCCCCTAAAGAAGGGGATTTTCAACTCTTTAGCGTTCTTGCTCAGGTCCATTTCAGTAAGGGCCCGTTTAGGTAGTCATTTTGTCGAGTAAGTTATGGCGATAGCCTCGAGTGTGCGATTATGTCCCTGAGCCTCGTTCAATTGTTTCGTATTCACCCTCACCCTTCGTACAGCCTTCGTGATTCCCGCGGCTACTCCAGCGATGGCCCCATACGTGAAGATCAGAGGTAGTATAGGTAGGATTGCGCCCTTCTTCTTCTGGTGAGTAGTAGTAGCAGCACGTCGTTTATTAGGACTCCGTTGACGACGACGATCTTTCTTCTTCAGACCGGATCTAATCTTGACTTTAGCTGGCATCGTGTTAGCAACAGCCCAAGTGGCAGCTTTCTCACTCAAATTCAAGTTAGGTGCGAGTAAACTTTTCCACGCTTTCTTAGTAAGTTCTCGATCTGCAGTATGACGTTCCGCAAGATCTTTCACTTTGGAGTAGGTGATATCGTGTTCCTTACAGTAACGATCTAGCTCGTTGACTCCGGGATCACCTCGTTTCAATCGTTTTTACAATTTGGTTCCTGGTCCTCAGTACTGGTATCCAGGTATATGCACCTTGAAATGTAGATTATTAATTATCTCATCCAGCAATCCTCCTCCCCTTATTCGTTTCATAACACGTACTGATTCGTATTTATGTAGGCACGTACATTATATAGTTGAACTAGTTGACATGTGGCTCGAGATACAGACAGACTCTTTAACTGTACGCGAAAACGATCACGATGTGGGTAGAGACTTAACTCAGAGACACGGTACGCTGTTACCTGATACTATCCGTTACATCATCTGCGGACCTTAGAATTGTGATAAAACCAATAATATGATCAGTCTGCTGGAGGAACCTAACAGTCTACGATTCAAGAACGTGTACATTTACTCTAAATCGTTATACCAGCCGAAGTATCAACTTATATCAAAGGTCCTCTCACTCGTTGAAGGCATGGGCATGGGCATGTTATTCTAACAATGCGGAGATTATCCCACCATCCGAGGCTAAACCCGACTCTCTATTCATTTTTGACGACGTCGCTTGCGATAAACATTTTAACATACAGGCTTATTTCAGTATGGGGAGACATAAGGCTATAGACTGTTTCTATCTTTGTCAGATGTACTCGCGAATCCCGAAACAGATGCTTAGAGATAACGTCAACCTTCTCATCTTTTTCAGGATGGACGATAGGAACCTGAGACACGTTTATAACGATCACGTAAACATGGATATGACGTTCCAAAAGTTTAAGGAGATGTGCTCGCTTTGTTGGGAAAAAAACTAGTACGATTTTCTAGTGTTGAGCAAAGATCATCAAATTGATAAAGGATGATATCACTACGGGTTCAATACCTTTATCTTGCACGATTAATATGAACGCATGCTACGCGATGATACATCATGTCGTCCATCTCTAATTTCGATCATAGTTTCTAAAAGTATAGATCTATCGTTGAGACGGAAGGAAATCTGACTCTAGATTCTCAAGGGCATTACGACGCTAGATCAAAGAGGATCGTAAACATCGAGACGCCCATCGCATCTAAGGATGACTGTAACAAGTCTTACGTCGATAGAATGGACGCGAGTCATAGTAACGAACAGATACTCGCTCTCAACGCGGTCAAGGATGCTATCAAAGGGCGGATGGTCTCGATGATCGAGAGTTCGGAGAAGGATCGAATAAAATACACCAATTTTGAGAAGAGTAGCTGTCAAGGGATGGAGGAGATGGGGAAGCTGTCTTGTCCTCATGAAGATCGTCTCAATGAGAATAAGACGACGCTAGATGCCTTAGGTCCAAATTGATAAGACTATAGGAGTCTCTCGCAATACAACAAACCGTTTACACCTAATTGATCGATATGATGATGAGAGGTATACTATCCAAAAAGGTGACAGTTGCGTATAGGTTTACAGATGCGGGCGGCTAGTTTTTAAAAACATAGGAAATGCCCTCATCACCCTCAGACGTGGCACCTACAGCTTATGTAGACTCTACGTCTAGCCACGGTTTCGTCTACCTCTACTTGGATTCAAAACCTACGAGGAAGGACAAGACATTTCGAATTGAGTTTAAAGGGTGAACGTGTTTATGAGTTTAAGAGGGTAGGGATCGTTTCAACGATGTTCATGAACTTTAAAGCTATTATTTGCTGTTGAATCTTAAACTTATCAACGGCACTCCTTTCGAGGTGTCCAAATATGACTCTATAGCCTTCATGCTGGGAAAACGCTCGACGACACCTCATATTTTACACGTCGAATTAGGTTTTACTTACGTTTAGATATAATGAACCGTTTCTTCATCGTAAGAGACATTCGCACCTTACACCATGTCAACGAAGGTCACGGAGTATATAATAAAAAGCGAGTAAGATTATTAAACAAAAGTATAAGCAACCACGCGATGCTCGAATCGAGTCCGAGTACGTCGCGAAGGAAACCTTCAAGCCTATCACAGATCCTCCAAGCAAGATGGAGAAGGCGCTCGTCGAACCCGAACTGAAGGAGGAGGTGGAAGTCTCACCTGAGAGATTGCAGAACAGACATCTATTTGAGACTTCGTCTGAAGCACATTCTGATAAGACCTACGGCGTCCGTCATGAAGGTAACTCGACCAAGCTCTGAAATATTCGTATCGTATTCGACGAGAGTGATGGTACAGTACTTCTTAACAATATGGTGGTACAGTATACCCAAGGGCTATTATAATTACTCTTCAGAAGAGCACCCATACATTATACTAAGGAGGATCTGAATGTATACAAGTCCATGCTTGAAGAAACGAACACGCATCGGTTGAGAAACGACCCATACGCGCGTATCAAGATGCGCGCAGGATCAAAGTATTCACTAATCATCAAACCCATGTTCGAGGAGGAGCTCGAGGGTGATAGTTTACACAATATGGAAACAGGAAGAGGGATCGATTATACCTATTGGGATGGTCCCAACAAATTGGTCGATCGATTGCGACTCTTGCACACATCGTCCGGGGCGGGTCATTCCGTATACGAGAATGAGATTGTTCTATAACTGAGGAATTACGTGAGAACGGAATCATCATATAAATACATTCATCTCATCAATATTTATATCATAATCATGTCTACCGTCAAGTGGGAGATTGCGCGTGAACTTCATCGTCCTGTAAGACGACGGTATCCCGAATACATGTCAGCGTACAAGGGTTGAACGAACTCCTTCAGGCCGATCTGGTGGAGATGATAGCCTACTCCAGATCAAATCGGGGATTGAAGTAACTTCTCACTGTCATCGACATGTATTCCAAGAGGGCTTGGGCTACATCTTTCAAGGCTAAGACGGGGAAGAATGTCATCTCCGCAATGAATCTCCTCCTCAACAGGGTGACTGACAAAGGTTTACCACCCGAACGTCATCTCCAATTGGATAATGGGACAGAGTTTTACAACGCAGAATTCAAAACACTCTTGGCAAGAAAGAGGATCAATCACTATTCCACGTTCAGTAACGTCAAGACTAGTGTCATGGAACGATTTAATCGTACCCTCAAGAACATGACGTGAAGGAGGTCCACGGCTAAATGATCGTATCGATGGATCGATATGATCAATTCGTTACTGGACGAATACAACCGGACGATACACTCGACCATAAAGATGAAGCCTTTAGACGTCAAGGATGACAGACTTTTACATATAGTCTATAAACGTCTCAAGATCTCGAATTCTACACCGAACATGTTTAAAGTAGGTTATATAGTTCATATGAGTAAGTATAAGGACGTTTTCGAAAAGGGTTATACCGTAAACTGGTCGACCGGACTGTTTAAAATAAGTAACTTCGTCGAGACGAATCCCAGGACCATTCTACTCGAATATATGAAAGGTAAGCCTATCATGGGAGGATTCACGATAAGAAACTCAGAAAGTCTAGATATTCAGATGTTTACCTTGTAAAGAAGATAATCAGACGTTCCGTAGATAGAGTATACGTCAAATGGTTAGAGTTTGACTCGACTCCCAATTCGTGGATCGATGCGAAGAATATAGTGTAGAAGGGGAGGGGGAACCACTCCTTAGATAGGGTTTGTTCCCCTCCAGCTCGCTCTTTTTTAAAGTGTAGAGTTGCTAACAAATACTAAAAATGTGCAGACGCTCCGTGTCCATGCTTTCTTTTTCTTATTTCAGGTAACTAGAAGCCATAGGAATAAGAACCCAGGAACCGCCAACGAATCCGACTACATATTCAACTTCAGCTTCACCATCATTATCATATAACCATCTTCACCAGCATCAATCACCTAGAGACTCAAATATATATATTTTTTCTTTTTTTCTCAAAATTTTATATCTAGTAAAATATACACTCAAGTGAATGTACAATTATAAGGACGCCCAAGTAAATTAGGCGCCTACTGGGGGGGATACTCGTAGCTCTTCCACTTGGCGACCCAAGTTACCCACCAACCTAAATTATCTTGTTTCTGTTAGGGGACATGAGGCCCAGTAGTATTATTAGATCCTTGACATTTCCAGTAATATCCTATGTTAGTGGGAATATGCGTCAAACCATATCAACACTAACTTACGCATGCACCCTGCACGATACTATCGAAGGTATATACCCTTGACTTAGTCCAAGGGGTTTTTTCCCTGCTCTTACTTCCACTCAGTGGGGTGGTCCTGGTGGCTTTCCCTTTGTAAGGGGTTTTTCCCTGCTCTTACTTCCACTCAGTGGGGTGGTCCTGGTGGCTTTCCCTTTGTCTGCCAGGCCTGCCCTACCTTACTCTATTAGAGTCGTACTTATTTTCTTACTTTCCCGCATTTTAAAGTGCATAGGCCTTGTCCTGACGAACACGTAGTACCCCACCCTAGTTTAGCTTAGTTGCACATATAGAGAGAGCAGTAGTAGAGTCGCCTCTCACACACGGCAGAGCGGGATACGGGGGCCTGCCGTCATCTTTTTTCCTTTTTTTTAGACGCATCACACTCGATATGTTTAAACAGTTGGGTTACCTTCTGGAGGACATGAGCGATATTAAGATCTCGAACGGTGGATTAGAATATTACATCACGATGGTTGACAAGGGCTAAAGCGAGCACTGCGATTCTACCATACACTGGCTTGGATGTCATAATCCCAGTATGTTGGAAGCGAGCCAGTCTATCGAGAGCTGTTCTACATCCTGTCCCATCTACAAGCTCAAGGAAGGGGACGAGCCAGAGATTCTCCATAGCCGGAAGGAGGGAGGAAGACGCCTTGTGCACGTTGTTGGACCAGCTCGAGCGCGAGGAGTACGATCGAGTCAATTGTCTCTCCGAACTCGAAAATTATCGAACCTACAACTTTCGCCGACTAGAAGGGGATGAAGAGGTTAGTGAAGCGGAGGATAAGCCGAACATTATCGCGCTAGATTATGTAGGAAGAGTCCATCTTCTGGGTAAAACTTTGGTGCTAGGTATAGGCGTCACTTTAACGCTTCACAGCGAGGTCTGATATATCTAGGTGATGACACGTACGAGTTATTTAAGTGGTGAAGCGTGTGCAGTCTCTACATCATCGCGCTAGTCTGAATCCATCTTTTCCGCGAGTTATATCTAGACGATGACGGTGAAGCGTATGTGTTGACTGAAAACTATATATTCTCAGAGAAAGAGATCTTTTATAATCATTGTACGGAGTATATATATGTATCGTTATGATCTTAAGAATATACGCACTAAAAGAAGCTATACTATTTAATCTTAGTTCCTAAGCTCATGATCCCCGTATTAAATATGAAAGAGAGAGAGAAAGAGAGAGAGAAAGGCAATACTTGGAAGGAGCTTATTTAATGTGTGTATCCTTTTAAGATCACAGAGGTAGAGAGAGGGGTAACCTTGAAAAACACCCGCGCGCCTACCCACATCCACGCGCGAGCCACCAGCCCCTCCCAATTCATCCTCCCCCTACCAGATTTGAACCACCCCACCTCCCCTGAACATGCTGACACCCTCGAGAAACATCGATAAAAATTATCCCTCTACCTCCCCAGAGATACCAATGTCCTGAAAACTGCATACATGCTAAAGGGGGTACAAGAAAAAATTAACCCTTTCCCCTCTCACCCCCTGAGATATCACGGTCCTGTGAGTATCATGTATACTACTAGGTCATATAAAAGTTTTTCTACATTACCCAACCTCTTCAGAATATAAGTGTGAATAATGACGAAATCTGTCTGAGATGTATTTGTGGGAACCATGTGGTTGTCAGAAGCGAGAAACAAGACTTTATACCCGTCACCTATCTCACCTCAACCTGTGAGGTGTGTGGGACCTCATCGACGTCTCTGTAGAACGAAGGAATATGTGGTCAACGCCCGTCGCCAGATATAGCAACAATGTGATCGACACACTCGTCGTGGATGTATGCGAAACTTTAACAGAGAATGAGGAAGTCGTTGATCTCAAGCAGCCTAAAATGGAAACGTAGATCAGAAACCTGGATTGGATCACTGTTACCTACTTTACACGCCAAGCCATATATTTGAAAATTTACAGTGGCTCTTAAAATTTTGAAAGTCACGGAACACTTTTTATCATAATAAAAATTTGCTGAACACTAAAAGCATTAGGATCATAAAACTAACAATAAAAATATCCATGGACTTATCTTTTATAAAAATAGAACTTGTTTTAACGGGATACTTGAGACTGACGACTTTTGTAGATTTCAGCAATATCAGGTCTAATAGGCATGTGATAAAGCAAGCCTCATTTCTTTATTCATACTATTAAGTCTTTCAAGCTTTTTGGGTTTTTATATTGGTTAATATTGAGAAACCGGGTTCATATAAATATAATGTTGAAACTCACAAAAAAAAATTCAGTGCCCTTGTGGAGAAAGCTGAGTAGTCAGCTTGAATAAAAATACAAACATTCCTCAAGGTTATTTTAGAGAATTTCATTTTTAGAGTATGATTCATTGACAAGGTAGCCAATTGTTCATCTTGTAACGAAAATTCACAATTCGATGTATTAACCGTGCCAAGTGAATTTCGTATCCAGCCATAATTGTCTGTATTTAAGGAAGGAAAGTAGATTGAAATCTTTTCTTCTAATATTGTTATTTTTTTGATCTGACAAAATAATTTCCTCAGCATTCTTATTATGAAGCGAAGAAACATTTCTACTGTCTCTTTACTCTCACATGCGATTTTTCCTAAGAGATACACATCACTGAATGACTGTGAGAGAGAGAGAAAGAGAGAAAGAGAGAGAGAGAGAGGCTCCACCCTGACCCTCCTGCAAATACAAGACCTCTAAACGATATTCTATTGGTTTGGTAGCAGTCTTCAGTTGTTAGAATCATAGTAGCCAAAGTAACAGTCAAACAGTGTCAAACGGTGTCATGTGACATATTTCACCGGCGGAAAACTTGTAACCAGTTCACGTAACATCAGTGTCCCGGGGAGCACTGGTTAAGAAACACATGCTTAATTGTGAAATGATAACTAACTAGCTTACACACATACTGAACGTTGTGTAAAAATGAATGATAAGTTTTATATGTGACATTCATGTAATTTGTCAATAAGTGTTAAAAATGTCTTGTCTTGTTTTTGTTGAAGATGTCTACTCCTGGGACTGAGTGAGGTCAGGAAACCTTCATCTACTCCTGGGACTGAGTGAGGTCAGGAAACCTTCTTCATCTACTCCTGGAACTGAGGGATATCAGGACAACTTCATTGTCTTTAAGATTATGTTTACAGCTCGTAGGCCGGACTACTCAATGCTCGTTAAAATGTGTTCATTACAATATCTTCTCTGTATACTACTTCCAGTTTCTGATAGAGTATGTTGAATCGACGTGAGTCAATTACCATGTTGTTAAGGTAATCCCCCTACCTAGTAATTAGGCTCCTAATATTGTATCCAATTCTCTTCTTGTTTTAAACTCGAGTGGTTCAACGAGCGGAAAATGTTTAGTAACTTAATAAAATTATGTTTTTCTATTTTTGGTATTACTAATTGCAATAATATTGTATACAATTTCTAAATTTTTTTATTAGCACCCTTTATAAATTAATTTATATTTGTTAGGTTGGTACATTTCCAAAACTGTGTTTTTCCTGCTAGAATTTTCCACAGTTTGAAAGTTAGTGTGTCCGACAGAAGACGTTATAAACACCATGGCTATACTCCAAAGTGAGTTTTGTTTTAGCATATGTGCGCACGAAGCCTCACTAACTTCAATCTAATGATAAATCCTTCCCTTCTTTAATTCTATGGAATGCGTGTGTATTAAGAATAATGTAGGTGTATGAAGACAACAAGACAGTGTTGTAGCATTTGGCTACAAGTAGATAGTCAAGTTGAAGAAGAAAATACAACTTTCCCTATTTCACCGTCCTCGCGCCTTGAACTACGAGCCGCAGAGGAACACATCAACACGAGTGAACTTAGTAACTGCACGTTATAGACTGACCAGACCGCTGCCGGCAAGGTTCAAACCACGCCCGCCAGAGTGCGCTATTACCCTACAGTCCAAAGATCTTTGACAGTAAAGAGAAGTGTTCTCGAAGAGTCCAGTTGGTTGGAGAGTGTTATTTATGTTATTATTGCCGCGTGCGTCCCCTCCCTTTTGTTACCCATATGTTTTCCCCCCACACTTTTTCTTATTCTAAAATGTTCTCTGGGTTTTTGTATATATAGTGCCGGCGGGGCTGCTTGTCGGCACTCTTGGGCTTTACTCGATTGGAGGAGTAAGAGGTTTAGGCTTCAGCATCACAAAATGTAAGATCTAAATTCCATTTCGTTTAAATAATTCTTTAAAACTTTTATGTGATTTCTTTATTTTCAAAATTTATCTTTTCGGTAATTAGTAGTATTTCAAAAATGAGGATTTATGAACAAATATAACTTATGTCAATATTGGACTTAAAGTCGACTATTCTGGTATATATCGATATGGTCTTAAATGTTTTCATCGGATATCGATTAATTGTATATCGTTTTCATTGGACATCGATTATTCGTAAAGATAACTTGTGATATTTATTGAAACGGACAAATTGTAATATGAGGACTAATGTTAATGATTTATTTTCTTTAACGTACATTGGTTTTGCCTTTTACAAATATATAGAAACAGGTTTACTTAAATTTATTATTATGCTATTTGAACTTGGTTACTAAATTTGTTAAATGTTTTTGGTGTATATGGGAATATATAGTGTAAGGTTAGAAATGTTGAGGAAAGTTACAGGTACCTAGTTATGAATTATTGTGAAGATAGATTTATGATGGACAATTTTTTTTTGTTTGGCGAGAGTTGCATTATTCTAGTAGTCAGTTACATATGTAATGGAGATAGTTAGGTATTATTGTTCTTTTATATCGTATTAATTACAATTTTTTTACATTCTATTTTAATTATTGGTGTGGTTCTATGATCTTATATCATGTAAAACTCTTTTCCATCTGCCTGCTCGGCTATTTCTTTCTATATATTTAACATTTCTATATATTGTTATTTACTTTTAAAATATCAACATATCGTTACTTATATGTTTAATTATGATAGTTGCAATAAATACCAACAAATTAGTTCAAGTTTCCTTAATGTAGTCGTACCTTCATGTTCAATGATGTTTTACATTATATAATGAATAATAAATAAACCTTTAAAAGGATTAAATAATCCCTATGACATTTACATATTTAAAAAGTAAATTGTAATATGAATGTCGTCCATTTTGTTTAAGTTTTTAGATTCTCAGGAATATGGCAGCACTTATTTCCAAAATGTATTTATATTAGGATGTGCATTATGGTGTTTAAACTGAATAAAACGTATCAGATTAATATAATGTTTGTTGTGGAGAAAGTACGCCATCATTTAATTTAATTTTGATATCCCTAAATGTCTAAATATTAAAAACATATGTATCTTACCAGTAATGTGTTGAGCAGAACGTGGTTGTGGGAGATGCTGATGATGTTAAGGTTGGTCGTGGACCTGCCAGTGACACTCTTCACTGTAGCTAAATTAGATGAGAGGACGATTGTGGAGATTGACAAAGGAGATGTTGCACCTGGCATCACCTCTCTGAAACATCACCATTTTAAAATAACAATTTGTAGTGTAAGCACCAAGCGATGGTAAAAAAATCAAACTTATATTTTGTTGTGTTAGTAGAAACAAATGCCTACTCGGCATGTAGAAGTATAACAGGAGCGTTTAGGAAAAGTTACAGCCTCGATGATCCCTTCTCTTCAGGTCATGTGATGATCCTGTGTAGCTACTGTTTCGTGACCTAGGTCCTATTATGTTGTATTTGGTTGTCATATTTGGACTTGGAGTAGCGGCATTGTTCCATGTATTGATAACATTAGCACACTCGCCACCATAGATCGAATTAGCCCTACACAATATATCTACAGAACACACTATGCTCTATATTCTAAATTGCCAACCCAACATGTTTAGTGCCACTCGGCTGTCGTCCATTCCGTACTTAACACATACAGTATTGCCGTCTGGTCTGTAAAGGAATACGGAGCTGATCTTCTGTGTGAGTACCACAGAGTCACACTTGTGACTCTAACCTCTTTTTATGGTTAATAATTAACTTTGAGGTGAAACAGGTTAAATGTGGCTGTAAAATTTACATTTGTTTGATGTTGATAGTGTAATGTGATGAGTGATAGCTCTGGGTCTCGAGTAAAAATAGGATTTTTTTCCTTGGGATTTGGAAAGATGTGTTTAAGGTATGATGGTGCTTGGTGGGTGAAATATGACGGTCGTTATTTGGTCAAGTCCAGGTAGGATATTGGGGTTGGTATGATTTCCTTTTCATAGGATTTAGTCTGGAGGTGATATACCTATTTCCATTCCCCATCTGGGGCCGATCCCGGCGCCAGTATTATGCTCTGGCTAGTAGAGAACCTATTCGGTTATTCCAATGGCGTCCAGCCATTACTAAGTTAGTAATGGGATCAGTGGTGTATTGCTAAAAAAAAAGAAGGAAGTTCCGGAACGCACCATGTAACACGAATGATTTTTGAATACACGTGTATGGCAGAATGTGTGCTCATTCAAATCCCAAATACAATGGAAATGACTTCAAAATATAAAGTGTGTACACAAATAGAAAATGGCAAAGGGTGCACCATCAATTATAAACCTATTGTCTCAGACGTCTGTACTAGAACTGGAATGGGTGGTTCATGGTCTTAAATTGTAATGCTATTCATTGGCTAATACTGTAAAACATGGCATATATAGTTGAAGGAACTAATAACTAATACAGTTGAGTATTGAGTTTAAGAATAATAAAAATTTCACTTATAAGTTATGACTTACATAACTGCAAGATATAATTAGACCGTATGCAAAACAATGTTTAGTTTATCTCCTTAAAGGAATTTCTTAAGTTGATCCAATGGGTGTTCTGTGTCCTTGACTGCTTTGATCTGGGTATGAGTTGCTGAGCGATGATTCTTCAGCCACTTCATAATGTAATGGTCTGGTTTTCACTGTTCACTCGAAAGTCCATGAAATTTGATGAACATAAGATTTGATGCATGGCTAATTAGTAATATTGATATAGTATCCATAATTATAAGGTTCATAGTGCTAAAGCTTCTTTCACATTTGTAAGAGCTGCAAGGGCTAATTTTTGAACAATTAATAAGAGGAATCAATTTAGATCATATCTCGTTCACCATTGTCCAGGAATCCTCTGTAGGCCGTGAGTGTCCTCAAAAATACCAATCCGATGATGCTGCAAAGAGACTCTATTTCAGTTTCTCCTAATAATGAGTATTTCTGTTGGCCATTCACTATTTTCTAGAACAGAAAGCCTTGAAATCACGTCGGCCTTACTGGAAATTATGTTTGTAAAGTATAGTTGTGATTGAATTGACTTGTGTGAAGAGGTTGTTGAAAATAAGTGGCGTTTCATATTGTTTACGATGCTGATTAAAAACTGAGAGTGATTAACAGAAAAAATCCTGTTGCTATCATTCAGTTTTCATGAGCAAAATTCCATTTCTTTACTTTATTCTTTGCTTCCAACATTTATGTTTATCTTTAGGTTCCTTCATTGAGTCTAGAAATCGTATGGTGCGATGAACTAGCTAATCACCATGAGCAAGAATCATATCTCGTCTCTGGAGGGACTCAGAAAGAAGTGAGAGTTAGAATAAAACATCATGCATGAGTACCAGGTCCATTACAAATTGTTTCGATGAAATACGTTTGTAAAGCCCCTTGAATTAGTCTTGCTCTGATTGCGAACGGTTTGTATCATGACTTACAGACTCAACGTGACAACACAGAGCTCTATAGTTAGAAACGAACTTGAAACCCACCTCACCCCCAATACACGACCGTTTTTCTTGATCTCTTTGTTTAGCGTTGAAGCACACTTTTCAATTTCATTTTTGTTTTTGGGAGATTAGCTTTATAATGAGTAGCCTATAGTTTGTTCATAAATGTACGGAAATTATCAACACCATGTATTTCAGAAATTGCGTCTCCAAATGACAATTTTAATCGATGATTAAGGCAATGCCACACGATAGTAGAAGGATACATTTTGTTGCAGCCGTCGTGCAACACCTGATTTTCTTCCCAGAATGACACTAGCACCATCACATGTAAAATAAACTAGATGGTTTTGAAGAGCTGTATGGTCGAATACTTACGTGCTGAGGCATGTTAGTAAGTGATAGGTAATTGTTTTCACTGTTCGATCAGGCAATTCGATTTAATCTAAAAAAATTAAATGTGGATCAGTTGACTTATCGGTTTCAAATGTTAAATAAACTATCATAGTAGTTTTGGTACTGACAGTTGTAGACTCGTCTATTATCACAGATACTTATCCATTTATTTCAATTATGCGTTTGCAGACTTTAGATTTCATTTCTCATGTAACGTAGTCAATTATATTTGCAGCGCTAAATCTTGATCGAAAACCTGGTGAGATTACTGCACCATTTAACTGTTGCAACTGCAACAGTTCATCAGGATCAGAATATGGTCTAACATGTTTAACAATAGAATATGTGGTTCTAAAATCCTTGTTAGTGACCTCAATTTTAGTTTAATTTAAAAGGTCTAATATTTTTTTCAATCGATTGTGTTTTAGCTTCCTGTATAACGTTTTCAGCGCTTATGTGTGATAGGGACTTTAAATGCTAAAATAGTTTTTTCCTCAATGATTAAAGTTGCTATGTACGAATGCTACCATTGAATAAAATTGACACCGAAATTCATTCCTTAAAAACTTTCAGTTTTTTCGATTTCGATGGACCTAAAGTTGTCACGTTAGAACAAGATGAACACCCAGTTTTACCAGACTTACATACAATCCATGGGGAGGTTTTTTCTTCTCGTGCCATATAACAGCAGTCCAAATTACAGGCCATTCGGACTTGAGGTTACTATCACTAGTATTATCGTTTGTACAATTATCTTCTATTGGAGTCACTTCACTAGCAACGCAAATACCATCTACTTTTAGAATCACTTCACTCATTGTCACATTTACATCTGACTCACTAACAATAACGCCAACAATTTGGTTTTCTTCAGTTGTACCGATCACCACTTCTTATAGCTACGGCCACAATAGCCTAAAAGAGGGTGGACGGAATCTAAGGAATGTATTATAACAAATATCAGAACATTTAAAGTTTAAGAAATATGTGAATTATTTATTCAAGGTAAAACAACAGAGGTAATCAAAAATTACATGGCCTTACAAGGCAAACTGAAGAGTGTTGAAAAACATATAAATATGACAGAGCCTGCACTTGCGCAGTACATTTGAGAATATATTTCACAATATCAAAGTAAATTATTCATATATATGAATTAGTCTGGAAGAGACCCATTAATAAACAAAATAGTTAATATTATATTAAAGAGCTTAAAGAACCTCTTTTAAATGGTTAACAACGCGCCTGTATCACCATTGTGAATTCAGACTAAACAAGTTTAAATTTTAAGATTAATTTAAATTTAAATATAAATTCTGATACAAATAAACAGTACAAAGGTTTGCCTTAATGACATAACTAAAACTTTTGTAGGATAACCACTTTTGAAGTAATCGACAAGATTCCGACTTGTTAATATTTAGCATTATAATAGAAAACACAGCAATATTATAATATAATACTTGTAATTTCTCACTAAACGAATCAGTAAATGTTAAGGTTAAAATGTATAAATCAACAAAAATGAATTACTTAAATATTTTCTTCAAAGAAAACACGTTTAGAAAATATTACCTATAAAAAATTATCAAATTTTAAAGTTCAAACCATTATTGGTAGCCACAAGAGCCATAAAAATTTATATTTAAACTAGATATGCCAAGCTATAAAAAGAATCAAAAGTGGCTACCTACTAACATCTCTAAAAATTACAAAGAGACTAGCGTCCAAGTGGCAAAAGGAAATATTGAGTGTTCCATAAAACAAATTTACTTTGAAAAATAAATCTACTAGCGAGAAACTACAGAGGCCTACACTGAACGATTTCAATCACATAATTAATCTAAGTGTTCATAACGCTCAAACCCATTAAGGGCCGTTTACATTTTAAATAATATATAAAGTTTATATATTGCCATCCTGGACCGATTACGTCTAAGTCCATACCAGGACCTCTCGTGGTTGTGTCGGATATAATAGTCAGCTATGTTAGTTGATTATGTTCAAGTCCAGAACAGGACTTCTCGTGAAAGTGTCGGATGTAATAGTCAACCATATTTGCTGAGTTACCTCGTTATATAGGTCTAGTTGATTGATAAAGAGGTGGGAGATTTTCATATTAAAATTACAATGCCACACGGCTAATACGTGCTAACAGCACTCTCTTGTTTTCGTTTCATACGTCTATCAAGTCACGTTTCCAAGTAACGTAGGCCAGACATCTGGAGAGTCGGCAGTTAAACTTGGCCCGTTCCCAAGTCACGTAGGCTGAACACCTGGTTAGTTGCAGTGAAAGATTGAGAGATTGTGAGTGGCCCATTTGTTGCCCAGCTGGGCCAATCAGTGCATTTCTGGATTACTCTATTGGAACATCTTGTTGCTGCATCATTCATAGCGTGTTAGGACTTCTCTTCAATATAAAATTTGGTGCAAAAATGTTGGTCATAGAACTCGTACTTAGTCAGAAGACACAATGAGTGAGTAAAGCACATATATTAGACATAGTAAGTTTTGTATACCTTTGATATTGCAGGATGGCTATGAGTATCGGCATTATTCGGAGTGGGTAGTATTAAAGTAAACTAGCTAGTCTGCTAGTATTACTATTGCAGGATGTCTATATGCATTGGTTTATTTGGGGCGTGTAACTTCCTTGTAGCATTAGCTTGTATTGTTAATGTTACACCGTGTGTGCTAATTGTTTCTTGTTTTAAGTAACAAATGCGTCCATGCAAGTTTGTTTTCGTTTCGTACTCATTTTTGAAACTCAAACATAAGACACAGCCCAAGAAAATTTTTGATGCTGCTTGAAAGTAGGTCGTGACACAATTGAGAAAAACGAACAGTCACCCCCTCATGTACTGTGCATTGCGAGAGACCTGTAAAGACAACCCTATCCTTTGCATAATTCACCACAATGTTTTCTTCATGAAATATTCTTATGATTGAGAGTTAAAGTGCCCCGTAAGACGTGATTGAACAAAGCACACATTATAGCTCAGCCCTGACCTACCGCAATGTGAGTTGTGACTGAGAGCTTCCACTAAGAAACCCAATTTGCTACAAATGACTAAGGAAGAAGTATACATATAATTTCATTTTACAATATTTCCTAGCATAAATATTTTTTTTAGTTTGTGAGCGCATTCAAACCATTCAAATACTAGAAAAAGTGAGGGAACTTCGTTCCGGCTCAAAAATAAGTAACGGAACGACGTTCCGGCCTCAATACACCACTAAATGGGATGACATGTGAGAGTTGTGAGTGAAGGTTGGGTTAGGGGATGGAAATTAACGATGGGCTAGGTGGGGTGGTGAGGTGGTCTACCAGTCTGCTGTTCTTCTGGCGTAGTGTATTGTCAAATTTAGGTAATTTTTGATTATTCTAGGAATCCAACATGTTTACCATAATCTTCCTTGGTACTTCTAAAAGTTTCCTCCCCCTCGACTGCTTCTCATCAGATCATGCATGGAGAAATCCTGTAAAGCTGTAAACGTGTTCAAGCAGCTTCACTAACATTAATTCAATTCATTAAACACTTTATGTCCCCTAAATAATTGAGAACTCGATTTTTAAACGTCCAAATCTTGTAGATTTGCTTAATACAGCGTTTGTTATTGAAGTAAAGAGTTGTATTGAAGCCGGAAACTTTGGCTTAAGGCTCCCATTTTTTACTTATGAGCTAACCACGAAACGTCCATTGCAAATGAATGTCTTTTTTCATTTATATTTAATTTAATTCGAGTATTGCTATGTTGTTGTTTTTAATTCGAAGAAAAGTTTTGCGTTCTTTTTGTTAGGGGTGGATTTTAAAATTTCCATTTAGGATAATTTTATAAACTGCTGACACGATTGATGAGAATGCATGGGCCAGTATCCTCTAATTTAAAAGTAGGCCAGTTAATTTAATGGCGAAAGTATGATATTGGTTTCGAGTTTATGAACATTCTTATTAAATCAATAATCTAGCTTGAATACATTCTTTTACAATTTTATGATTGTATTCTTGAGCATCAAATAGATAATACAATAACACAGTCAAATATTACATTACCATTGTTTAGATTGATAGCTGAAGTAATAAAAATTGTATTATACTATACACAGGACAAGTCAGGGAGAAAGGGCAATATTTTGATTATGGGTCATTGTGAAAAAAAAGTTTATGTGTACATTTTTATTATTCTCAATAATTTCGGAGATAGACAACGTCACCTTAGTATTACAAGGTTGTATGTGAACACAAATATGTTTGGAGATACAGGGACTTTAATGTTCACAATGATTGTTACCCTCTTAAATGATAGGTAGTATAAGTTTGTATACAAAGTAAATCTTATTATTTATGTGAAATTGACATACAGTTTGAAAAATTTCGTTTAATTTTTGTTATAGCCAATTAAAGGTACACATACAACTTTGAAACTCCAAGGAAAATGTTTTACTTTAATTTATGTCACATACAACTTTGTTACGTTTATTTTCTTACAATGACACAGTTTGTTATAAGCTATTAAATACACTAGCATTTTATAACTAGATACAGTATAATAATAAATGAAGCTTAAAGCTTTTATTTATTTTTCTTGAATTTAGTTTTAATGATAAAAAGTTTCATAGCAAAGTCTATAGCAGAATCTAAAAACATAATGAAAAACACAAGTTAATGTGTAGATTACATTTTATAAAGAAAATGCACTAAATATTGTTTAATGTCTTTTATGCTAAACGAACACAGTTGTTATCATATTAATAATAAAAATATTGATGTTAACTATTTGGAATTAAGTACGAGTTATTTATTTGTTCAAGATTCCAATATTTGAGTAATACTCTCTGTCGATTTGTGGCATGCACATCAGCATTTCTTGTAAGGACTTTTTCTTCTGTTCTGATAACATTACAATCCACCCACTGACTTTGGGTGTTTGAAGTATGGTTAAAGATTTCAAATCGTCAGTACCAACAGAGTCCGATGAAGATTTTCTTGACTGTTTAATCATTTTTTTATTTTGAATTAACATTGGTATAGCACTCAGACAAATGAGACTCACAATATTCAATTTCAGTGAATGATTGAGTGAATCTTAGAGATGTTACTTTTGAATAAGCAACTTGTTTGAAGTTCAAATTTGTGGCACATGTTTGAAAATCTTTGAAATCTGAATCATTTGTAGTATCTTGTAAGACTTGTTTTGGCTCACTTTTAGTAAAAACTGCAACAAAGAAATGGGAGAGAAAAACTCACTTTTTGACAACACTTTTTCTATGCAGCTATGCACTGAGTCCATCTCCTGAAACAGAGTAATGACCAGGTGCTGAGAATTTCATTGTGATTTCATCAATAAATAGATGATGTTTCAAAAAATCAAGCACTGCAAATTAAATTATTGAGTTCCTGTTCTGGGGTATGCAACTGTCACTCCATAGTGTTAACTCTTTTATGTTTGGATTGTCTTTTGCAACTTGCCTCAATATTTTACATACATCACATAGCAATATCGTTTCCTGTTCTTCCCATAAGAGTTGTTGTCCATAAGTCACAGTATACTTGTTTGGTTGTTGAAAGATGACCTGTTAAATTGTACACATTCAGCTTACTGTGATTAAAAAACCAGCTGAATTCGGCTCTTGGGCAAGTAAGTACATTTTCTAAATCAAAACATAATACAGATTTGCTTTTATCATCTTAGTCATGTTTGACTGTTTCACGCATGCGCATCTGTTCTCTTTCACCTTCCCCTTTCCTGACCCATGAGCAGTTCTCTGAATGATCCAGTTAGCAACAGAAAGTTGTGGAGACACATGTGTTTTATGAAGCGTTATAACACAATGCCACAAATCTTTACACGTGTTGAATACGCCGATATGGTGTATGTGCACGGTTTTTGTGATGGGAGTGCCTTGCTGCCATTGAAAAATATCGTCGCAAATTTCCTAACCGAAGAACTTCCAATCGGAAAGTGTTCATCAGATCATGCAGGTCAAGAACATGTAAACGAAGAAACTGACATTCTATGGATGGTAGAGCGTAGCCTTACTACGAGTACACGACGAATTTGTAGGCATATGGCTGTTTCACAGAACAGATTAAATCGAGCATACCATTGCTTTGGCTTCCACCCCTATCATTTTCAGCGTGTCCAACATTTGCACCCAGGAGATGCTACTATGCGACTTCAATTTTGTCAGTGGATACACCGTCATCACCGATTAATATCAAATCTACTGTTCACTGATGAGGCAGCCTTTACCAGTGATGGGATCAATAACTGTCGAAACAGTCATTTCTGGGCTGAAGAAAATCCGCTTGCAACTGTAGTAACCCATTTTCAACAGCGTTTTCAGTAAATGTGTGGTGTGGTATTATCGAGGATAACCTAATTGGCCCTGTTATCATTTACAATCGTCTAACAGGTGCTAACTACTTACAATTGCTGCAACACGAATTGCCATGATTTCTAGACAAGGTTCCTTTGGCAACATAACAGGGAACGTACTATCAGCATGACGTAGCTCCGCCACATCATGCTCGTGCAGTGACTCAATACCTAAACCAAACTTTCCCTGGACGGTGGATTGGCCGTGCTGGTCCGATTACACCACGCTCTCTGGATTTAAATCCCTTAGATTATTGTTAATGGGGATGGTTGAAAACGGAAGTTTGGTAAACAAATCCGAACACACGAGAAGAATTGGTTGCACGCATTTTCGATGCTGCTACTCATATAAGAGAACGGCACGCTGCATTCAAGGAAACTACACAAAATCTTAGGACAAAAGTTGTAAAGTGTATTGACGTTNTTGGACTCAAGCCGTGCGTGATGTTGAGCAATGCCACCACCGCCAACCGCCGAGATATACTCCAGGAAAGAGCGTTGGACTCAAGCCGTGCGTGATGTTGAGCAATGCCACCACCGCCAACCGCCGAGATATACTCCAGGAAAGAGCGTTGGACTCAAGCCGTGCGTGATGTTGAGCAATGCCACCACCGCCAACCGCCGAGATATACTCCAGGAAAGAGCGTTGGACTCAAGCCGTGCGTGATGTTGAGCAATGCCACCACCGCCAACCGCCGAGATATACTCCAGGAAAGAGCGTTGGACTCAAGCCGTGCGTGATGTTGAGCAATGCCACCACCGCCAACCGCCGAGATATACTCCAGGAAAGAGCGTTGGACTCAAGCCGTGCGTGATGTTGAGCAATGCCACCACCGCCAACCGCCGAGATATACTCCAGGAAAGAGCGTTGGACTCAAGCCGTGCGTGATGTTGAGCAATGCCACCACCGCCAACCGCCGAGATATACTCCAGGAAAGAGCGTTGGACTCAAGCCGTGCGTAACGCACTTGATTGGGGGGAGGGAGCGTTAGGGTAGTGTAAGGTAACGAAGATTTAATTTATAAAACAAATAATACATCATTGTTTTAATTTATCCAATTAAATTCAATGACATAGGTAGGCTACTAAAAAGTGTTTCATTCAATTTTTAAATAGTAGTTAATTTATTTGCAGGAGTACTAAACTGTTTTTCATATTCAATTCCAAAGATATGATCACCATATGTCTGGAGACAAAGATGTACAGAAGAAAAGTTGAGGTACAGGAAGCCACTGACTTGACTCATGAAACCACTCCATAAGAAATACCGCAAACCACAGATGTAAATGAATGGTTGCAACCAAATTGGTTGGAAGATGTTTAAAAAATGATATAGTCATGTATAGGCTAAACTTAAGATTTTTCGCACTTATAAAATCGTGTTTTTGTTAAATACAAATACAACTGTTTGTCTAGAAATCGCATCCTTTATTCAAAATACTATTTATTTTAAACTTATAAGATCCGACGCGAGAATAGCTAGTTTATTTAAAAAATCAGCCCATTTGAAAACGACATGAGGAAATGTGCTTTTGTGTAGTTAAAACTTGAAGCGTTACGTAACTTGAGGGGGGAACAGAGGGTTTGCCAAACCGTTATAGAGCGTAATATGGGGGTAAGAGGGTCAAAAAGGCCTAATTTATGGCACCTTGGACCAAATTATCGTGACCAAACGCGCGTTAGACCTGACGTGACGGTCGACAAACGGCACTAAAACTTTATCTTCAACCAAGTTTGTTTCAAGTGTGGCACCTCCATTAAAAGTATGGGAATGTGTGTTTACCAAGTTTGATCTAAGTGAGTCAAATTATAAAAATTAAAAAACTTGTTAGTTGAAAAAATAATAGTAATATTAAGTCAAACAGAAAGTTTATTATAATTCAATCTAAACCAAAGAAGCAAACAATGTAGTTGCTATATTGCCATTGAAAGTTTGACCGGGATCTGTCAGACCTCCGTACAAGCCCTGCCAGTGCAAGTATTATAGTAATCAAAAGAGAAACTACAAACCCCACGTTGGCTGTTGACAGAACTTCTCTGTCGCAGGTTTTGGGTGAGTCCATTTCATGTAGAAGGTCAAAATCTGACCAGGCATCCAGAGATGTAATTGGTCGGGCTTGAAGTAAATAGATCATTTCCTGTTCACAAAGAGAAATAATTATTTAATCTACGTACTGTACTTCAATTAATATATTTTAATGAAAAATAAACAGCTGGGTATCCTACATGCCTACATAATATGATGTTGACATTTGAAAATAAGTTTTAAATTCACCTGTTATGTACAATAACATGTAACAGGTTGGGTCAGGCCTGGATAATTGTTTTTCTCTATCTACATGAGAATGCTTGTCTGTCTAAAAGTTTCACTTGTGTTTCTATATTTTCATGAGTGTGAATATATTTCTACGTACTTTTTTTTTGTATCCATACACGTGTATTCAAAGTCAATGCACTTTTTATATTTTGAAATTCCTAGATATCTAGGTCTACCAGACACAAACAATGCTGTTTCCTAACATATTGTGTGCAAATCAATAAAAAAATATTATTTGCACTATTTATTTATAAAAGTCTTGGCACAAGAATGATTAAAGACAAATATGCCAGTGCTTATAGAACATTAACATGAAATTGAAATAAAACTTTTAGTTTACTTTTTTGAGGTAAGTTCTTACAATTTGTCCTTAGAAAATTATTGCAACCATATCTAATAATAATTACAGTATTATTTTAAAATGACCGTGACCTGTTCCCGTCACACCAAATTATCTAACCCTGTTTTCTGGGTGCTATCACTCTTGGTATTTATCTACCTGCATGGGTGTGTTTCTATGTCTGAAAGTGTCATTTTCTCTGTCCACAGCAAATTACAGCTCATACACAAGGTACTGATGTGCCCTCCCAAAGAGAGTAAAATCCACATCTTCACGATAAGTGAGACCAAGGATGGCAAGTCAAATGTAATCTCGTCTAACAAGAGCCCCTCATTTTTCCCACGATGGCCAAATCTATCGGCCCTCTATTTTGAGAAGGACAAGATTGAGACAGAGTTGTGGGGCCTGTGTCAATTCTCACTTTAAATAACCAGGGAGACAGGGACGGACAATGAGAAGGTAAATAAACTCAATGAACTTAAAATAGATGGGGCAGGGACTCTAGTAGAACAATATAGGAAAGTCAGCTAGTGAAAAAGAGGGTGAGGGATTTGAGGAGAATATTAAACATGTCAGAGAAAGTGAAATCAGAGAAGGTATTTCAAAATATACAATAGGTCAGGTAATTACTAATAAATTTGGAGGAAATGGGCAAGAGAGACAATTTTCACAAAATTAAAGTCTAAGAAATTAATATTGGAATGATATTGAGGCAATGCAGAAGGCGATAATCTTGAAAGGGTGTGAACAAAGATGAGAACCACAAACAAAAGTGAATCTGAAATAAAGTGCATGGGAGAAGTAGGTCAGATAGTAAGCTGTATGACAGTGGTAGGCGTAATAATAGGTTATGAATACAGAAAAACTCCCTTCCTACCCTTGATATACGAGGCACTCTGAGGATAGATATCCGCTTTGGCTTCGTAGGTATAGTGGCAGTTTGCACACATTAAGTGAGAACATTCCACTGGCAGCTGTCTGTCCGTAGTACAATATCCATTTACAAACCTGACACCCGTGAAACGCATCGCAAGTTGGAGAAGAGTGGCCAAAGTGCAGACAATTATGGGACTGAGAAACATTCCTACAAAGGAATTTCACAAACAAGGTTTTAATTTAGTTCATTGAGGTAGCCTTAGAAAACTTAGTAACCTCGGATCGGCCAACCAATGCCCCAAGGAAAAGTTAAAACGGGCTTTAATCACTAATAATCAGCTGCCTCATCCTCAGAGGCATCATCCAACAAATATGGTTACTTCGCCTCTAAGATATTCTCTATCAGCAACTAAAGGGGTAAGACTCACAAGACCTTCCAACCATATAACTCCTCCTTAGATGGGTGAGTATAAACAACAAACATATATAATATGATGTTATTGCTGAAACTTTGACTTGGAATTACAGTACAAAAGTCACTCAATAAGAAAGTTTTGTGTTTTCTTGAAAAGGTGAATCTCACGCATGATCTCTGACAATGAAAACTTGCTTGGACCCACTGGTACAAGAAGAGTACCCAAATAAATAAGGGAGTTGGGTAGTAAGTTAGACTGGAAGCTATAACCCACCAAGGCTAGGGAGGATTCCTAGTAATTTTGGCCTAGTAACTCCAGTAGATATCTAAGTCCCGAAGGACGGGGAACTGCCCACATTACCTTGACTGGGCCCAGTCCAATTCCGCAAGAGGACTAACAATTATTTTTTCCTTTCTCTTAGTGGTTGACAAGGAGAGTAAGACTCAAGACTTAACTATGTATTTGAGGCAGTAATCTCTGATAGCCCCATGTGGGCAAATTAGTGACTCCAGTTAGTTACACAGGCTTGTGTCTCCATCAAGGTTAGATTATTCTATTTATTCCCTTCATTAGACTCTAAATGATAGTCCCCAGCATCGGATTCAGGATGAGTAAAGGGACTAGTTACAACCAATACACATAAAATGACTCAATTTCAGAATATGAGTGTCAATTTAAGGCCCTATTCAAGGATGTAGAACAGAATCAACAGAAAGCAATAAGCAAGATCTGGTTTACAGTTTACAGATGTAGCCACCGTCCAACGAAATTTTGCTCCCTTAATGGGTGTTTAAATATGTCAACGCAGCCGTAAGAAACGTAGATGTCAAGAACAAACTCTCACACACCCTAGAGCGCAGTGATCTACAAGTGTAAACCAGCAGCTTGGCTCAAGGTTAAGAAGAAAACACAATCACCCGTGACGTGGTAATATACATGAAAGTGTATACTATCACCAACATGAATGGTGGGATAGATTTACCATACTGGAGCCACCCATTTGAATCTATCCCAAGGGCAGTGGATGAAATGATCAAAGAATCCTCATGTACTTGAAAACATTATTACCACAGGGAGAGTAGAAGTTACATAAATCTGAAAAGAAGAGCCAGTGATGTGGACAGCCACAAACTCAACAAGATTAGTTCACAACAATCTAGAGCAAGGGTATCAAACATATGGCTCGCGCTTAATATGAAATAAGAATATGGTCCGCAGTTACAGACTGTGTCTGTGCCCGTGCTGTATTTTGAGTTTGGGATTGGATTTGTCGCTTTACCTCATTTCTTGGAGCTCTTAGACCTCCTTAGCTTCATAAGATGCCTCTCCTCCAAAACCTCCCACACAACCCCTCCCTTCCAAACTCTCCCCTACAAATTATTTCAGTTCTCCCAACCATTTGTTCTGAGTCAAGATCGTGAAGACTTGTTTTGGGTTATTAATGAGTTTGAGTAAGTGTGGTATTAAAAGAAAAATGGATAAGGAGTGTGGAGTATTAAACGAAGCTTGGGAACTTTCTTTTTTTAATCGAAAATAACGGGAGGCCGACTTGTTTAATTTGTAATTGTGTTGTTTTGGTGATGAAAGAATACAACTTGAGACGCCACCACGAAACAAACCACCATGATTCACACGAAAAATATACTGGCCAAGCTCATGACGACAAAATGTTGAATTTAAAAGTGAACGGTTGAAATAGCCTTTCAAGAAATAAAGTTGCAGCACGCATCACTGATATTTCAGGTAACATCAAAGAATGACTAATAAAGAGGCTGAGAATTTTATTGCTTTATACATAGCCCTAGACGAAACTACTGATATAAAAAATGTGGCGCAGCTGGCTGTATTTATTTGTTTAGAAACAGTAATAAATGATACAAGATTTGATTGGAAAAAATTGTCAGCCTTACTACTGATGGTGCTTCTATGGTGGGTTAGAAACAGCGTGGCTACTAAATCAAGAGAGAAACTAGTGGTTTTGGGGCTGCCATCTGAACATTTTGTTACGCTACATTGTATCATTCATCAGGAAACTGTGTGCGCAAAAACATTAAAAATGGACCACGCGATGAAATCAGTTGTACAAACTGTCAATTTTATTCGTGCTCACGCGAGTAATCATCGTCAGTTTGCCACTTTTTTGGAAAAAAATTGGTGAAGAGTATACAGAATTACTGTATAATTCTAGAGTTAGGTGGTTGAGTCGGGGCACAGTTTTAAAACGACTTTTTGAACTGAAAGACTCTTTTGAAATATTTTTGGCTGAAAAACCCCGTTCAGCCAAGGAATTTAATGACAAGTCTTGTGATAGATCTAACTTTTTTAATTGATATTTTACAACATCTAAATTCCCTTAATGTTCAACTTCAGGGAAAGGGCCAAATCATCATACAATTATTTAACCATGTTAGAGCCTTCCAAACCAAACATAGACTGAGAAAACTAGCTTGCTAACAACAATTTTGCTCCCTTCTTTAAGCTCAAAACAAGTTTGGAGACCTATAATGATACGTCCAACCTCAATAATCATGTTACACTAATTTCAGCTCTCCGAAAAGAGTTTAGACACAGATTTAAGGATTTCCAAAAGGATAAATTATTGTTTATCTGTTCTTGGCTCCATTTTCAATTGATGTAGAAATTATAAAGGAAGAAATGCAACTTGAATTTGTTGGTTTTTAATGTTATTCTATTCATCAAGACATATTTATGAAAGTGTCCCTAGCAGAGTTTTACTCGAAGTATTTGGAGGGAAGTCAGCTTACAGATGAGTGAGATGACCGTTTACAAAGTACAGTAAGAATGGTTTTAAGTCAAAATATCTCTCTAGATTTTGATAATTTATTAAGTGGGAAGTTATGTCAGATTTCCAACAAACAGTAGATGTGATAAACTACTATCCTGACATTTTGTTTTAAATGAAAATATATGAATTTTGATCTAAGTTTATTATTACTTTCTTGGTCATAACTATTGGTTTTTTTATTATAGCAAGGGTTTTTTATATTGTAAATTTACAATTGAATTTTTTTTTAATTATTGTCCATATTAAAAAAATATGTTTGTAGAAATCAGTGTACTTCAAGAATGAAAAGGGATCGAAGGCAAAAAGAAAGGTAAGCTGCTCTTTAATTCTGTATAAACATTAAAAATGTGTGGTATAATAAATAAAAATGCTATGTGTGGCCCGCAATGACTTCTAAATGATATAATGTGGCCCTCACGCCTGTTTGAGTTTGACACCCCAGAACTAGAACATGGCTATTTAGCATACCCGGAAAATACGCCACTGAATGTATAGTTATAGTTTTAGTTGTGCAGTATGTTTATCAAGTTCAAGTGTGTCTTATTGGAGGACAGAGCGTGTTTGTGAGATAGAAGCTATAGAATGCTCCCCAAATTCTCTTTCCCTCCGATTTTGACGTAGTTACCTCAGGAGATGAAGCAAACCCAACAAAATAAATTAAATATTAAATATCTATCCATTCCTGTTATATTATTTTTGACGGAGGTATCGTTCTCATCAATAATCTAGGTATGTCATCATCACTTTCCTATACAACTCAAAATTCTTCATTTTCTATTGAATTAATCTCACAACTATCACCTTCCTCAGAACTTTGGAATTCTGAATCGGTACATTCAACATCAGAATACTTATAGCTAATAATGTTATCAATTGGGGAGGGANGACTCCAAACACTTTTAAATCATCTTCTTGTTTCTCTCACATACTATTGTTTACGATTTATTTATTTTCTTTCCGGCTGGATACAATCATAATCAGTGTCATTTCTTCTCAGGGCCAGTTCTAGGCCTATGCGAGAGGTGCATCCGCAGGGCCCCAAGGATTAGGGGCCCCAAAGCTGGCCCTTTTTTTTAAATTGTATTAATAAATAAGTAAAAATAGAGAAAATATATGGGAATAGTAAAATGAAATTAGTTAGAACAGCATCGCCTGTTCGATTAATGTTTGTTAGTTTTCATCCCTCCTTTCCCCAGGCCACGTCGTTTGTCTCTCCTCCCCTCCTGAGGCCCCTCAGCTCATATCTCCTCCCCCCCTGAGGCTACGTCATTCCCTCCATCTCCCTCAATTGTTTAGTGTAGTGTTGTAACATGACCGTCTATTAAAATCAGGCCCACGTTACTTGTGTTTATCTTTATTAATTGTGAATATTAATAGATTCTACAAGACTCCCCACACCCATCACTCCTACTCTCCACCCAGTTAGCCGAAAAAGAGATCTTCTATACTTCAGTCGTGGATACACAGGTCAGTGGGATGCTGCCTTATTATGGATATAATTTCATAACTATTTGGTGTTTAAAATATTGTTTAGAAATTGTTCAGAAAATTATTATGTTGAAACATTTTGTGAAAAGTATCAAATTTATGTATAATATGTTTAATTCTTTTTTTTCTTTTAAAGAAGCTTTTCCAAATGAAATCTAATAAAGACATATTTGAGATCTACCATGACACAAGAAGGAATGACAGGACTTGCCACTATTTCTACTCAGAATAATATTTGTCGTCAGCTGAACATCAGCAGCATAATAGACGACTTCACAGCAAGAAAAGTTAAATTATGAAAATGCATAATATTGAAACGCATTTTTAAAAATGAGTGAGAGAGTTTGTATGAGCCAATCAAGGTTTTTACCATATTTTAATATGTGTTAGCATGTTTCTTTATTTATGACCTTTCCATTTTGTTAAGTACTGCATTGCCTGCTTGTTAATTACTATACTATTCTAATTAATTAACTTATTAATATAGGCTATTTAATGATTTCTTATAACATTGTAATAAAAAAGTAAGAATTATATTATCTTTTACATAAAAACTATAGTATATGCACAATTTATCATCTATAAGTAGTTTATTCAATCCCAAAATAGTAGTCTACGTCAATCAATAGTCTCTTTTTAAATAATTAGTTCAAGCTCACATGTCCGTTTTATTTTCAAGATCATATAATACATAGCTACCCTAATATATTTTCTGTTTAGTCTGATTCATATTATCTAACTTGTTATATGATTGGACTGCTCTAATATTTTATAAAAATAAATGTATGGGGCCCACATTCTACAGTTCGTAGGGGGCCCCAAATTGGCTAGGACTGGCCTTGTTTCTTCTATTCGTGCTATTTATTATGATGATCTTTATTCATTTCTCTATGCTGCTTTATATACTATTCTCACTGTAGATACCTTGCTATTCCTGCTGGAGCTATATATCACTTTGACTAATTTTCATTCCTCCTTTTTACTTTCTCGCTATCTTACAGGTAGAGAAAGTATTGTTATCGTAAAAAAAATCGAACTTGAGATTTTGATGAATTACGACGTTACATGACGCCCCGAATCCGAAAAAGTTGTTTTTGAGTTTCTGTCTGCCTGTACCTCGGAGTAGAGCCTAAACTAATTTACCGGTAGGGTTAAAACTTGGTATCTAGGGTTTTCATAGGGTTGCTACGAGGGGCTCATGGAATTGGATATCTAGCCCTAAAATTAAGGGTAGTTTACTGAAGGGTGAAAAGAGATAAAATCCATTTACTCAAAATGGGCTCTTAACGATTTTGATTAAAACTCGTTTCTAGGCGTTGATTAAGATAGTAAACAAAATGGCTATTTTCATTTTCCTATGAAAATTAATTTTAGGATAATTTACAGAAGGGAAAATGTCCTTATCTGCGCAACTATTTAAAATACTAAATAACTTATCAGTGCCAAATTGTAGTAACTACTATTAAAAATAAAAAACTTTTATTTGAAATCTATTTTTATTAAAACCAACAGTTTCTTTGATATTCGCAAATATATTAATACAATTTTGTGAGCTTTAGTTGTGAAGAGATACTACTTAAGTTTTAACGCAATAATTCTCTAATGCCATAGAGTAATTAGATGAGTAAGTCTCTCAAAAAGTTGATGTTCTTTTTTCTTCAATCTCTTAGGGAAAATTTTTGTACAGCAAAGATCTATCGTTATCATTTTAGACTCAATAGTCATATTTACCTTTTTTATTGTTCTAAATTTATAAATGAGGAATTTAATAGCAATGCGATAACCATTCCTGTTTAGTATTATCAGAAGACTGTTATTTATTCTAGAATCTAGACCCGAGACTATAGTAATAACTTACAAACACATTGGGAAGAGACCATTAGGAAGACCTAGACGCAGATGGGAGGGTAATACTATAATGGACCTGAAAGAGATAGAGTGTAATGAGGTGGACTGGATAGAACTAGCTCATATTAGGGATAGGGTGTTATGAGGTAGACTCGATAGAATTAGCTCAAGATAGTGATAGGGTGTAATGAGGTGGACTGGATAGAACTAGCTCAGGATAGAGATATGCTCTAATGAGTCAATTCATTACTTTTATTTTATTCAATAATATATCCCTTGGTTTCGTTAACATCGGATATTTACAGTGGATACAGCTTTAAAGTGTATACATTACTGCTTTAAAGTGTCTAAATTGCTACTAATATTTGTTCATTACATTAATACTAATGTTTGTTCATTACATTACTACTAATGTTTGTTCATTACATTACTACTAATGTTTGTTCATTACATTACTACTAATGTTTGTTCATTACATTACTACTAATGTTTGTTAGTTACATTACTACTAATGTTTGTTAGTTACATTACTAATAATGTTTGTTCATTACATTTCTTATTTGACGCTGTTTTTTAAACTGGAAACCACATTCTGGGTAGTCATAAAGCATGGTTCATGGTGCACTTTTATAGACTAGTATATTAATTGAGTTCTGGATGTGAAACTGGAAAATATTATAAATCCAGGAGTTACTTTTGTATGGTGGCTAGGGATAAAATCCCATGGTTGAAAACAATAATTCCACCGTTTGTGGTAAGAGTGTAGGCCTACTGACCTGAGAAATGGCCCACTCGATGTCTCGTGGTGTCCCAAACGCTGTCTCCACTCTCAACCCCAACTGGCCGAGAAGTAGTGCTTGCTCTTCTGTGATGCATATTTGTGTTACCTCTGTGTTAGTCAGACTCGTGGTAATCACACCTCCCACATCTAGCAACAATATTTAGGGAGAACATCATTTGGTAAGGTCAAAGATGATAGCATGATCGTATTATTATTATTATCATCATTATTATTATTACTTTGGTCAATTATTTATAGCTAAAATGTTCCGGCGGTAATACTAAATAAAGAACTCTAAATCTTTGGTGAATAGCACTGACTTTGACATACATGATTTTATTTATGTCTTTATTTAATATATTCTGTGAAGTTAAAGCTAGTTTGGCTTGTCTTAACCTAAGTCTTTAGATAGGTGGGGTACAGACACACCCGTAGGTAAGTGGGGTTCAGACACGCCAGTAGGTAGGTGGGGTACAGACACGCCAGTAGGTAGGTGGGTATAGACTTGCCACTAGGTAGGTGGGGTACAGACACGCCAGTAGGTAGGTGGGTATAGACTTGCCACTAGGTAGGTGGGGTACAGACACTCCAGTAGGTAGGTGGGGTACAAACACGCCAGTAGGTAGGTGGGGTAATTCAAAATTCCTTTTCGGCTACTAGTACAATTTAAACATTCGACTTTTCTACTATCTAACTGTTTTACTATATCCTGGAAATATTATCTAATTATTGTTTGTTTATTATTTTCTTGTTTAGCGCTAAATGCTGAATGGGCTGCAGGGAAACATGAGCTAATATATTTGTTGTTATTGTCCTATTGGCTTAGTCTGCATTTATTTCCCCCTTTTTTATGCTGTATAAGGGTTCGGCCAGACTGACAAGCGTGCGAGCGAGCGCGTAAGCGACTAGGTGGCCACACTGGCGAGCGCGCGAGCGAGCGCGTGATTAGCTGATACCTCTCGTTATTTGTTGACGAGGAGGCTCTGAATCTTGGCTGAGTGAACTGAGGGTGGTTTTAACAAGTGATTTATTGTTGTGGTTTTCTCCTCCTCTCTCCACGCCAAATGGTAAGCCTCCTTGTTGGATATTAGGTGACCAAAGGAAGCATTGTTCATCTGTTTAAAACATGTTTTCAAACAGGTTGCTGACCTTACCCCTCATATTCTCATTCAAGGTGATGTACATTGCTATACAAGGAGACTGTTTGAAAATGAGTACACTATACATCCTTGTCATTTTTGGTCCTTTCACCAAACATAGGTTCAAAAGACGGTAGTGAGTGTCTTATCAGCTGACGTCAGTAATTTATTATGTTTTCCTTAGGGTATGATCCCCTTTTTTGGGACAGAGTGAAAAATTATAATGAAGTTCATGTACAGTACTTCTCGAATATACTCAAAGTCTACCTGCAGGATATACCTTATATACGCATTATCCTCTATCGTTCGCAAGTTCAATTGGCCAATTTGATCCTCCTTGAACCATCATAATCCTTCATGGGGTAAGTGGCTAAGCATTGAAAAAGATTTGATTCCGTTCACATCTAGATAAACTAGGTAGGACTTGTTTTCTATGAACGACCGCATGAGGGCTTTCTCGATTATTTGGTATCTCGTGACAGCGACAAACCAGATCCCTTCTCTGATAGTTCCTTTTATAAATATATGCGTATACACAAAATCAATTAGTTCTAGTCACACCTTGAAAGGATGGTTATAGTCTTCATGGGAGACTGTGAAGATATTTTTAGAATAATCCCAGAGGGTTTTATACTCAAACTGACACCACACCTTGCAAGCATTGTCATAGTATTCATGCTAGATTTGACTGACTGAAGATATTGTAGTGTTTCATTTATAGACGCTCAAACGAGTCGATATAATCACAGTGAAACAAACATTTACAAATGGTCAGTTTGAATCGTTCATCATCAGAAATATAGTGACGCGTGATTTTATGTCAGCCAGGTTTTACGTAAGATGCTCATTTCTATAGAGATGTGCAGATAATTCTGAAACTGTTTATATTTTACTGTGGTCTCTCGTAGCCCCCACAGAATGTATAACATTATCACTTTGAACGTACCCATATTCCCTTCTATGGCTTTAATATCGCACCGATTAACGATAGTTTAAACCCCACTTCACTGCAAACACTAATAACACAATTGTCTACATAAAAACTATCTCTGAGCTTCTCACTGATATGTTGTAACTCAAGATTATTATCTTGTTCACAGATAGAAACCTTGTGAGACAAGTGGTGATTAACAACTGACCCTAATAAATAAGGACTACAATTAACTCCCAAAACTACCCTGGTGTGGCGATAAATATGTATATTTCCTTTACGGCCAAACCGCAGAAAACGTATAAAATATCTATCCCTTTCATAAAAAAAAATCCCTTCCTTATATCTGCTGTAACACATATTTGTCTCATTCGGAATCCTATTATAATTGATGTTATGCATTCTATTATACTGAACCCCTTATCTAAACTGTCATTCAACGAGGAACTTTGTGTTGTCCTTGCAGATACATCGAAAACTGGTCTTATCCTCGCTGTGCTGTCTTCTTTAAAAATGCAACGGTGTGAATGATAATGTCCGTGGCGAGACCATGGCATGTGAACTTTGTATCTTCCATCTTCTTCAATAGATACAGTTTCTTGAAAATGTTGCAAAATAGCTTGATACATACATCTATTCTTTGCTTTTATGCTCTGCAGGATCCTTGATGCCAATGAGCTCCAAATCTCACAACTCTGATATTGTCGTATCCTTTACAAACATATACACTACAGCCATTGCTGCATTTCTTAAATTATGGTTCCCTGGAGCTTTACCCATTAGTGTCAAACCTAACCGTATTTCCATGGAAACTAAATCACTTCCCTGTAAACAGTTTACCTGCCACGTCTACTCCTATCAACACTTCCATAAGATCTGGTATTCCTCGTGCGTCACAAAGACGCATGACAGAATATTTCAACTCTTGCAGCCAAGGTCCCTTTCCTGTGTGAGCTATACCACCACATATAGTATCCTTGTCTAAAGCTTCTAAATCACACATATACATTCCACACAAGTTTCCCAAGCAAATTCTATAGGATTTGTGTAGGCAGAGTTTTGTATTATCACCTCCAAATAAAGAGTCTAATGTCTGTTTTGGCAGACTATACGCCTTACAGAAGCCTTACAATTCTTAACAGAGTGCCCTGGTTTTAGACATTAAAGACAACACTTTTTCTAAGTTATCTTTTTCTTCTTTTGCATTAACGACATCTTGTGAGCTTTAAAACATTCATGGCTTAAGTGTCTTCCATTAAAAAACAAACAGTTTAAATTGTTTTACCTGTATGTTCCTATGCAGTTAATAAGCCAGCAGCCGTATAAATTTACTCTCCAGGTTTCTGGTACAAACTCGTCTTTTCCTTGGGTGACTTACTCTTAAAGATCGAAACCAGCCATTGCCAATGAAATTATTTCTTCGTCCTCTACCTCACTGTGGATAAACTTCATCAGCCATTAAGATGGTCCTTCGGTGACACCCCAATCACAGTATGTCGTTGCCAGGCTCTAAGTAATTCCTTTGGAACACCAGACTCAACCAATGGAAACAATATAGCCTCACACTTCTCCCTTGGCTACACCTATAGACTACAACGCACTTAAGTTAGACTGGTTTGTCATACAGAACGGACAAGGAACATGAAGATCCTGTTATTGTATTTTGTAGAACCAACGATAATAGTTATCTGACATACACTTCTACCAACAGATCTTCCTTACCGAAACGTGCCTTTAAGCTTTCTATAGCTTTAGGGTAATTATATGCGGTAGGAGGATAGCTCCCAACGAGTTCCCTAGCATGAAAATTAGGTTCTGTTGCCTGTATTAAATATTGGAATTTATAGATAGGATCAATTCTTCCATACTCATCAATTTTCTTAAATTGATCCCTAAAAAACAACCAATCACGTATGTCCCCTCCATACTTTATAAACTCAATATGTGTAAGATTGAATTTTCTAGCTTTTACAATATTATTTACCGAGTGTACAGATAAATTACTTGCGATATCTAAGCCTTTAATTTTCCTTTCCCCTGTAGCACTAACCTTAAAAATGATATTCAAATATTCCTCTGCTGATTTATATTTTGGCATCAGGTTCTTCCTCTGTTTGATTGTAACGTGTTAAACGTCCTGTGTAGCACGTACACACAAATACCATATATATGATTAACACGATAGATACGTGAACTAATACATTCTAATAATGTGTGGCAGATTTTAACTCACGGTGAAATCATGTCGCTGAAAACGCCCAAACTTGAGGAAGGTGCCCCAGCTGACTGTTACTGGAGGTTCAACAAGAGGACATCTTACTCACTGGTCCCACTTCTATGAAATGACAGAGCTGCTTCTCTGTGTTCTCCGCGTCGTCTACTAGCGCTAGTTGTCTTTCGGCGCAATTTTGCAAATTCACCACCACCCACTTTGTCCTGGTGGACACCCTTCCTGAAGTCGTCAGTCTGTTTTTTATAAAACAGCCTTCCCTCGCTTCACATTTTGTATTATATTGTATCGATTCGTCAGAGGAGTAACTTGGACGTAAACCTACATTGGCGGACAAAGCAACTGGTGATCACGATGTGTGAGGATCCTGTCTCTCCTCCTCGCCACAGATGAAGCCACGTCTGAGATCATGAGTATTTGAAGTTAGAATCTTCGTTAGAGTCTTAGTGCTCTTTTTTTACTATGTTCATATGACATTGTTTTGTATGTCAGAGTTTCTGACTTGTTTTTCTATGCCCATAAGGCATAGTTTTGAATGTTAGAGTTAGTGGTTTATTTTACTATGTCCATATGACATAGTTTTGTATGCCAGAGTTTCTGACTTTTTTTTATGCCCATAAGGCATAGTTTTGAATGATGGGATTTATGCTCTATTTATATAGGTCCTCAAAACATGGTTTTGTATATCAGTTTTTCTGACTCCTTTTTCTATGTCGATAAGAGAGTGTTAAAAAAACTAGGGAAATGTCTTGATACTCTAAACTGAAAGGCCATGCTTCGGCTTACTTAATGCTTATGATCACTTAATGGTGGAAATCAAATTGTCCAACGCTGTGTTCAATGATCTAATTAGGTCTATGACTGATACCAGTCCCTAATATTTCTCATAATGTACCTTTTTTACGGCGCGCAACCTGTGGGAGTGTTACTAGTTCATGGTAGTGGCCCACGGGGTATATTGTTTAGTCTCCGGCCCCCTTCAGACGCCGTTTGTATTAGTTAATATAGTTATTGTTTGTACTAGTCATAGTGTGCCTTAGATTGGGTGGAAGTATACATTTTATACTTCCACCCAATCTAAGGCACACTATGACTAGTGCAAACAATAACTATATTAACTAATACAAACGGCGTCTGAAGGCATTCATATACTACTATTGAATATACTATTGAATGTCCAGGCAATACTAATAAGGAATAGACCAGCGATAGTATCTTTACAGCCTAGATTCCTGGTAGCTCAACATTTACTATTTGTAAACTGATAGTTCCTCTTCTAGGAACTTAATATTTGTTTCGTAACTCACTACGGAGTTAACCCATGCTAGCTAGTAACTACCATCGTATTACCTCTTTAAAGTAGGACTTTCTAGAATTTTGTATTTTTAACTATTATTCATGTAAATGCCTTTCAGGTCTAAGTTTAGTAACCGATAGGCTGTATAATTGTTAAATATTGTTACTTAACCATAAATTAATATTTGCTTCCTATTTATATTGCTGTTGTGTTGAGGCAGACGCACCTTCGTAGCGGAATGTGTGTTAGTTCTATTTAAAAGCGTTACTTCCAATCGTAATATAGACTCTACCTTACTTGTGTTGATTGAAAGTATAACCTAGGTGCTTACTTCAATTGTTCTCTATTGAGATAACTATGACGATAGTAACTAATTTAATTTCTCTTAACTAACAAAGGACTGTCTAGTGTAAGATATAGTTAAATCATATGCAATTCAATTAATTTGTTTAAATTTAAATAAACTGATTTGTTAGACTTGTATATCTCTCTTATGCTTGTGCCTTTCCATCCTTCTTTAAATATGTATGTAAATGTACTCGTATCTTCTTCTATCAAATAGAAAAAGTGAAGGTACATGTTCAGCCTCTAATATACACTCAAATACCTGGCGATCCAGACTCTTGAGCTCTTCGAACTGGCCTTTCAGAGTTTGAAACTATGCTTCTTCTTCCAAAACAACACAAGAATCGGCGGCATTAACATTCGTTGCAATCTGATTGCACACCCGCGTAAACGAGCTTATCGTAACACTCCTCACTTTCCAAACTCTTTCCATGATTAATTAAGATCTTGTCATGGTCGCAAAATGTTGGAAACGAGCTAATTTAAAGAATTAACGTTACGACCATTTGTTTATTTCAACATTGAACATTTTACATTTTTCATAGCAACAATGCCAAAAACAAATTATATTACAAAGATAACGAATAAAAAAAGGTGGAACACTACAAGTCCTTTTCTTGTGTTTTCTAAAAGTACCGATTCTTGAAAGAGCATAATTACTGTCGACTGCAAGATTTAAATAACATAACATAATGTGTTTTGGCTACACGTTTGCAAAGAATTGGTCAAAATATCTTTAGTTCTAGTCATTTAAAAAGTGGAGTAATTAAACTTCCAGTTCAAGCCCCAGCTAGCCTACTCATTAGCTCAAAAGGTGGAACACACACGAGAAGCGGTCTTGAAAAGTATGTTACAGAACCTTGAATATTCGGACTATACAGTAATATTATATCCACAAATAGATCATCATTTTTTTATTAGTGTCGAATTAAATATTCAAGGAATAACTCTTTAAACTTTTCTATTATTGTTAACTGTTCATCCAGTTGTGTTAAAGCTTAAAATAATCAAAATAATCGCTAGAGTTTAGTAATTCAATTTATATTTCATATTTGCTTTCACCTGCCACGCCGGAAATATTAAAGTTGAGACCAACGGGCTATGGGCACAGAGAAAGGAGAGTAAACGTTACCAATATAAACATAATAGAAAAATAAGATTAGTCTAAACTCGTTTAGCGACCTGATAAATAAATGAAATGGTCAAATATTAGCATTGCAACCTATCTTGTACGGAGATATCGCATGGAAATGTTGCTAGAGAAAGAAAAGCTGAGGATGGGCCTGAGGTAACAACCGATGGGGAATAAATTACAAATTAGCAGAGGCTTGATGATCAAACTTGCGTATGGATTGGTGTTTTGGTCGATAACAGCCAATTGTGCCACATAAGACATTCAAGAATAGCAAAGGAAGTATTGGCGGCTCTCAAAAAGCGCTATAAAAAGAACACAATGAGCAATAAGAAATTTTTTATTAGAAGTATTTTCTGCGTAAAAATGTCTGAAAATGATAATATGGAAGAACATGTTGAAAAATTGACAAATGTGATCCAAAAATTGATTGATCTCGTTGAGTAACATTCCTCAAGATGGTGGGTTGTTGAAATTATTTTGAGAGGTTTAACCTGAAGCTACGATACACTCGTTACGGCAATAGATACGAGACCAAAGGGGGATTTAACGTTAAGTTTTGTTGAGTAAAAACTGATCAGTGAATAAAATAGTTGAATGGAAGTAAATGACAATTGCAGAGAAAGTGAAGAAACTTCTTGAAACAGCTCAAAAAGATTTATTGTGTTTCTTTTGTAAGAAAGGTGGTCATACAAAGGCGATATTGCCAAATATAAGGTATGGAAAAGAAAACAATACTAATTCGAGAAGGTAAATAAGGACCAACAGCTAAAAATTGAGAGGCTCAATAAAATAAAGCAGTCTGAAGAATTTGTATTGATGGTTTCAACATGAAATGTTGAAGGTTGGGTTATTGATTCAGGGGCCAGTGATAAAAGGTATTTCATTTTTTTAGATCATGTGGAATGTAACAATCTCAAGGTGGCTAATGTTATTGGCAAATACACCTGTACATCAGAGGCGTCTCGTGACCTAAATTCTTAGGGAATATAGGAAGGGGAGTTAGGGTGGCTTCGTCCCCCAAGCTTAAAAGTGGGGTTCAGGGGTCCTTCACCAAGAATTTTTCGAATATTATATGTTTCAAGAAAATATTTGGATATTTTATATAATAATTACTGTGGCCTTAGGCGTCCTTCAGTTACATGATTTATATAAGGCATACAAGAATTTTATTGCCCATGTCGAAGAGGATGTGTGGCTACAAGTGGATAGAAATTCCCCCTTCGTCTCCAACCCCAGTTCCTCCACCCCTAAAGTTGAAAACTTTTAAATTAAATATACATAAAAACATTAAAATATGCATATTAAAATGTTAATTCAACTATATTGTATACAAATTACGTTAAATATACATAGAAGTAGTACTTTTTTTAAAATTTCCACATATTATATTGCAACTGCAGCATATATTTGGTGTATTTGATTAATTTTTAGATATTAAATGCAATTTTTTTCTGAACCTCGCACAGTTAACTAGGAACGCTTTGAATAAATATTTTTATGAAACTGCCTGATAAAGACATCAATTTTTCTTAATATGGTTATATTTAATTCAGTAGTGGGTCTTCCAATACTCACTATTTCGAATAGCTCTTCAAAACTTATTCCGACAAAAGATGTATTTTGTATACTACAAATAACGAACATGCACTTATTACTATAGCCACTCACTCCACTCGCTCCACTCATTATTGTGTAATTAAATATATATACCTAATAAAATATAAATTTTTGATTGTTAGCTTAATACACACATACAAACAAAATCTGTGTATGCATGGGGTCAGTTACGTTTCGATATTTCCCTTTCCACGCAAAACTCCCCTAAATCCTATTCCCACCCCCTTAAACTTCTAGTATTGTCTTTTTGTGTTTTTAAAGGGGATGGAAAGGGTATACAAGGGTATATTTCACTGACTTCAGTTCTAGTAGTCAACCTTCGGGCATAAGCCATCATTGGTTGTCGAAAAGTCGTAACTTGATTACTTGTATTCCTACCTGAGCTCTGCAGCTCTCTCCCTTATCACTCCTCCTAAATCTATGACGTCACAAATAAGAACTACACTAGCTAGAGCAATGGGATTAAACACAGATAAATATAGACGTTCAACCACCATATGGACTAGTGCACGTCTTGCATGCAAGTAACAATCATTGTCATGCGCGGGAAAATTTCTTTAAAACACATTGGTACTTGAAGAATATTTTTCAAACTCTGAGTTAAATAAAATAGCCATACATCTGTAGGCAATAGCAAGCACTGCTTTCCTTGCTTACCCTGACGTGGCTCCACTGCTGTACATGTAAAATTGATTTCATAAATGCAAATGGTGAAAAATCAGCTGCATTTCTGAGGTTCTTTACGCTTCTGCTATTGAAGGCAGCTTGCTCATAATTTAAATAATAGTAAACAAGGGTTTTAAACTAAATTTTATTATGGATCCTGGCGAAATTTGTTACAGTGACAAGATATTTGGAATCGCAGATGTACATTCAGGATTATCTTAACCACACCAACCCAGCAAAACAAATAAGGTTAGCGTGCAGAAATAAAACTGTTTTCATCATTGACATTGAGTTGTCGGCCATCGAGATCTAAAGGTAATACATTCTATGTGATCGAGTGTACTGATTGATGACTTGATAAAAATTGATGACTGTGGGATTGAAAATTTTCGAGAAGTTTTCTCAAAAGGTAAAATGACACGTTTGGCATTTCCCAAGAAATTATCAAATGAACTTACTGCAGTACTCGACCTTATCCATACGGTGGATCCATGCAGACAGTTTCACTAGGTGCATTCACATTTATTGATTTTTTTGAAATTTTGATATGCACGATCTGGGTAATATCGGGCATTTTTTGGTCTTCAAAATTTAAAGGACTCCAGATGTATATTATTAGATGTATAAAAGACGCTATATCGAACCAATTGTGGTGCTGTTTGAGCTGAAATATGCAAAGGCGTCAAATGTACCAATTGATCCAAGCCATCATAAATCGAAGAAAAAACCGAGACTCTGCTTACCAATGTGGATTACCAGATGTTGATTTGGTACTTATTTTATATATAATATCCGCCAGCATACAAACAGATATTTAGACAAGTTGTAAATGTTGGTACAAAAGGTGAACAAACCAGCTCAACGGGACTGGAATGAGATAAAATGGTTAAACAGATACTTGATTTCCACATCGAAATTAAAGTTGACACTAGGTTATGCAAAAACCAAGGAATTGGTTGCCGGATATTGGATGCAAATTGGACTGAAAACAAAGTAGATCAAAAATCCAACAGTGGATAAGTTTTCTTGGTCTAAAAGGTGGTGTTATCAGTTGAGCTGGTCAAAAACCATCATAGTGTAGTACTGGGTACTACAAAGGCAGAATTTATTGCTCTGTCCAGTTCGTGTCAGCAGGATTTGATTTTTTATTATATGTAGCTATCGGTAGAAGGTAAACAAAGACAATCAAAGCTGTTTCAGCCCTCAGGCTTATTGAAGAGGAGAAGTTGTCTAATCACACGAAGCATACGATACTATTTTGTAAAGGACTTCGTGATCAAGGGAAGGTGGAATGTAAATACTGTCCTATGGATTTAATGATGGTTGATCTCACTAAACCACTACAGGCACGAACATTCAAGAAGCTAATGGAAGAGTGCAATATTGTGTAAATGAGAAGTAGTGTTGGAAATAACATTCAAACTAGAGATTTATTTATTTTTAAACATTCTTCTTTTCATAGATATTTTCCTTGATCCGTTTCATTGTTAACTGTTAATGTAGTTGGGTTCAAGCTCAAAATAATTGAAATAAACATTAGAGTTTAGTAATTTTATTTCAATTTTTTTTCCTACCTCACTAGAAATATTAAAGTTGAAGCCAATATAACTTGTGTAAGCCTTGAGGCAACCTTACAAACCTTCCACCCATCTCTTCATTTAGAAAGAGAGGTAAATAAAAATATATAATACCATGGCAGCCTAACTATCATTAAAGTGCTTTACAACAGTAATGAATGGAACTAGTATTTAAACCCCTATAACTCGCATACAGCTATGCACATATAAAAGTCACTTCTATGAGTAAATCATTTATGTTACTGTAAATGTTCAAAGATTAATTAATTTTAGAATTTACCAGTACATCCTAACATTACCCATATTGGATGGTAAAAGACTGAACTATATTATTAAATATCTACATTTTGAGCTTTTACCAGGTCTCATAGCATTTACCGACACGGCTTGGTAAAGGTAATACAAATATTATTTTAATCAATTAAATGAATTATTTTAGTTATTTGTTTTACCACCAAGGATTTTTACAATAAATTAGGTTAGGTTGGGTTATTGGTTTACCATTAAGATCTGGTTAGATCTGGAACGGGGGATCCCCTCTCCTACCTTGTACAGGCTGGAACATGTTCTGAGCCCCACTTTTTGTTGGCGTGTTGTAGTGTCTTAGGACCAATAACTTAACCAAACCTAAGCAAACCTAATCTAATCTAATATAGCGTTTCGGAATTTAAATACTTGGCGATAAAACAAAAATAGATAACTAAAATAATACATACAATAAAATAAAATGATTTAGTTTACCAAGACATGTTGGTAAATGACAGTATTTACCGATGAAACTGATTAAACCCTAAATGTAAACATTTATAAGATATTTCGGTGTTATACCGCCCGATATTGGTAATGTTAGGATTTTTCGGTAAGTTCTAAAGTTACTAAATTCACTTTTAAAGTAACAACAATTACATTTAACGTTGTAATAATCTGAAGGATATTGTGCACTACTCAGATAACTAGTTGTTTTGTTACTTTTGAACACAGAGGCTACTATCATGTTTTAGTAGAATAATACTCCTTTTTAATTCTGCTTTTTGTAATGAAAATGTAAGCTATAATACTTTAGTGCAGTATTTAAAATGAGATCACTGAGTTTGTTATTATTTTTTTAACTATCATAACAATTAAACTTTAAAGTGAGAAATAACAATCATAGCTACAGAAGTTATGTTAAATAAAGAAGAAAATGTGATTAACGGTTGCAACACTAAATAATCTAAAGAGAAATATGAAGCAAAATTTGTGGGAAATTTCCCCTTATTGATCTAAAGAGAAAAGTGAAGTAAACTAATGTGAAACACAACATAGGTAAGTTGTATCTAAAAATCATACAAATACTGGCGCTTTAGAGCTTAGTTCAAGCACACTATCAAGGGACTGACTATAGTTATGAAACATTTAGTCAGGTCAAAATAAAGTCTCTATATCACTTTATGTTTGAATATAATACATAAATATGATAATTATTACTTTTCATCTAGTTTTCCAGAGACTTTAAACTTAAAATACAGGTATCCTTGTATCTAAATGTGTTGACCCAATACAAATTTGGAAATATTAAAAATATGCAATAGACGATCAACATAAACTAGCAAAGAATAGTTAATTTGAAATATAATAGCATACCTGTCATGGTAGTTTTGTGGGCCTTTTTGCCACATACGATTTCTTTGATTGTTATTTTGTTTCCTGTCCCTCTGTTTAGTAAAATAGTGTCAGGTTCTACATGAGCAGATACCACACTCTGTAACATAACATACGACAGATGGAATAGTTCCTTGTTCAATATATTCTGATTTATTAGGGCTAGTATCACACTTTTTAATTCGATCCCGGCAATGACTTTGAATACTTACAACTTCTTATAATACTTACAAACAAGGACTTAGAATATTAGTAATGACTTATAATAGGCCTATTTACAATGACCCCTAATACTTTGCCAATTCTAAGGTTCTAAATGATAGCTAGTAAATGTTGATACCATAATTTGGTGTTCTATTTTTGATCTTTTCTTTTCACCTTTTTTATAGACGGCTTATTTGTCTTTATTTAAATAAATACATTATTTTTATACTTTTCTCAATTACCTTGTTTAGATTTAATTTTAACTACAATTATTACTTGAAAAAACTGTTTTGTTTATAAAGTTATTTTATTACATACCTACCTATATGCTTCATTTTTATTAGAATATGTATTTTTATTTGTAATAAATGGCTCTTGTTCATATCAGTTTTGGTGTATTTACCTCTCCTAGTCCATAGTTTGCTGTGATAAGAATTTGACGAGGGTCTCCAGTTACTGGGTGTCTTGTGAACAGAACACCTGCAGATTGTGCAGGTACCATCTGCTGTACCACTACACCCATCTTACACTTCACTGACTGCCCATGTTGTCTGAAACACAAATTAAAATATAGACAATAAAGACATTATCAAAATATAGGATGTCCCAACTCTAATATATCAACCAAGCAAACTGTCTTTTTTTACACTCAATACGCACAATAACGGAGTTGTACCGTGGCTACAAACAACACAGCCCCGACCTCCACCACCTTAAAAGAGCAAACAGCATCTACCCCATTTTAGCGGGAAGTCAGCGCCCTAACTACGGACACTCCACGCACGTCGTCACGGAACACTGCTCGTTGGCCGAGTTCAACATGAAAACAATAACTAAGTCACCGAGTGGCATGTGACCCCTGTGCGCTAATACAGTTTACCCCCAAGTTCAAGACGCTGCGCAGGCGCCAAGCTTGGGGAAAAGAGCGAGAAGTGTCTCCCTACCCTCTGATGGTTATCCTCACGACGTTGTGCGCAGATGTCATTGAGAGGGCCATTTATGACTTGCTGTGAACGACTTCATTGGTCATGGGATTTCTCCCTACCTATTTTCCTCGCTGTTCAAACTGAGATATAAGCTAGTACCCAGAAAGGAACTTCACTCTTTGATGCTGATAGGAAATAAGAACTTACCATTATGTAAGGGATCGTAATTTTGGAGAAGTTTTTGTTATATTTTTTTTTATGCAAAACTAGGCAGCTTAAATCCAGTCAAAATTATGTAGTGCTTAAACTTTGTTATTCTTTTAGCATTTTTTTAAAAAGGTCTATTAGGCCTGGTTTTGGAAAACGACGTAATATGGTCTCAAACCGTTTTGCATCCACGTTCGGATGACTTATTTTCAATTAAATATTATTTTAACCTAACCTTTGAAAGATTTCTCACATTGTAGTATCGTTGGATATATACATTAGGTATATTTGTAATGTTAGGAATATATTGTAAGCTTAGATGATAGAGTAGAATTAACTTAATTATATACATGTCATAGTTACCTCCGCCTCACGGATTGTTGATTGGGAATAATTTCGTTTATTATCAACTATAGATCTAGGAGTATGGTTACAAGCAAAACTTTACTAGTTGCATTATATAAGTATATTTTATAAATATGGTTATGTTATAAGTACCTATACACTTTAAAGGCAGGCTTATTATGATCCTTTTAGATTTATATTTTGAACGTCTCAATGCATAGATGTAGATGAAAGGTTGTATTCATTCTAGCATACGATATTGCGTATTGTTTACTATAATCTGCTATGTTTACAATTGGACTGTTAACGTGATCTAACGATATAAATATGTCCTAATTAGTTAAATGCGATTCGATCACTTTCTATTAATATTGTTTTGAATTCTGAAAATTGAAAAATGACACCTGGACACGGGAATCAAACCCGGGACCTTTGGCTTAGTACGCCAATGCTCTAACCACTGAGCTATCCAGGATTCGTCCCGTGCCCAGGGTCATTCTTCACTCATATTTTAAGGCAGAGTCTATGATAGACTTCGCGGAAATCGTCTGCTACAGATATGTGATTATATTAATATCACGAGCTATCAGATAACGCAGCCATCTGCAACTCGCTAGTTGGCTTTTTGCTGCCATTTGTACAATTATTAAATTTTACGGGATTGCATATTAAGAATTAAATAGGCAAAGCTATTATTTATGCTATTAGTGGGAATTACACCATCTAGATTTCAATTCCCACTAATAGATTTGGCTATTTAATTGTTTGAATTGTTAAGAACTTATAATACTATTGCACATGGTACGCATCCTCTTAAAATTGTATTGTAATTTCTTATAAGACTTATCCTATTCCCTGAAAATAAATAGGCCTTCAGGGCATTATTGATTTCATGTTATTCGTTTGCACTCAAATTTAGCTAACCAGTTTCTCCTTCATTGGTTATAGCTGAATTATCTGTTTTACTATTGGTCCAGATAGCTAGGTGTGAATACTTGGGCTGGGCTTTTTGAGTGTAGGCCAATTAAAGATCCCTAGTGATCTGCCTTTTTCATTTGTCTTGAAACCTTTTCGCTATAGCTGGTTTCTTGGGCATGCTTGGGGTGCTTGTTCAAGTTACCTAAGAGAGTAGTGAGAATGGTTGAGAGTCCCTCCTCTGATATTCAACTAACAATGTGTATAGTGATGTCAGGCCGAATAGAACGAGAATGTAACCATCTTGCTAATTATTGCAGTAGAAAACCACCTGGTGGAGCCCTCCATGGAAAATGTTAGAGCATATGTACACTAAATATTATATAATGCACTACTCGTGATAATAGTTAATAGTTAAGAAACAACTCCTCTTCACTTGTCTGGTTGTCGTAGCAACATGAGATGAGACAATAAAAGGACTTACTTTAGGAAGCTGGTTAACAAGAATGCTTGGGATAAAACACATAAGAAATGCACTTACACTTAAATTGATATATATTGTAATAAAAAATACAAGTTTAAAGGTTATCATGAAAAAAGTTTGCTACCCCCCCTTTTATATCTATAAATATCTATAGGGTGAGGAAGGCTGAAAATCAGGCAAATTAATCACCTGATTGGACAAAATGAATTTTATTATTGAAAACAACAATATTACAATATTTGAGAATACACACATCGTGCGTGAAGCACACCTCTCTATTATTCATCAAGACAATTAATCTCAAATCAACATCAGAATGGTTACAAAAAACAACACTAAACGTGTTGGGCTCAATATTCAAATAACATTATACAAAATCTAGGATCTCTGGCATCGAACTAACTTTATGGACCTTAGCCCCTTGGTTCCTTAACTTAATACTTAGTACACTGATTTCCAAAACAAGGCATAAGGCCTAACTGCATAATCCTACGTGACGACAACCAAGTATAGTGTACAGTTTAATATTTGAAACGTTCATAATTAGCTTGGCGTCACATCAATACAACAACCCTCTAATGCAAGAGTAAGCTAAGTCTTGCTTCATCATACTACTTTAGCAATTAATTTGATTGAAACAGTTGTCATTAAATAGAAGAAAGAGAAGTTTATAAGACGGGTTTCGAACCCGGGGCGCGCTGACACACTCAGTGCGCTTTAATAATAAACACGTATTTACAATTGTAACTAACAATAAAGTTTGGGTTTGAATCCCAGCTTAGATGGGTGACGAAGGGCGACGACCTATCTACATGCCGTGGGAAGCGCATGGCATAGCAATTTCAAATTAACAAAGAGTTTAAAATATTTAAAGTCCAAAAGGGTAATTTTGAATACAGTCCCCCCATGACGCCGAAACAGAATTTATGACTTGAATAACAAAAATCCCCGAGACCTAGTCGCCGTTCTCACTTCTTATCCATAAGATCGTGGTGTAGTAAGTAAATTTACATTACCGGCGTAGCCGTATATATACAACAGAGGGGAGGAAGGATCGAAGGAAATGGAAGGTTGGAGAACATAGCAATCGAAGGAGCCAGTAGGTTCGAGTACATAGTCGAAGCGCCCAGACGCTACACGCGGCCGGACACGGAACTCTTCTTTCTGGCTGGCTGGACACGTGTTCGACTCTTACGGTCAGTTGACTTGGGCGCGCCGCTCAATCGGACGGGAATTACTCTGGAGAGCGGAGGTCGGTGTTAGTGGTGTGAGTCGTGCGTAGGTCTTCCGAGAGCGGGCCGCTTGGTTGGTGAGTGTTTGTCCCATTTGATATTACTTGCAAGTTGTTACAAGTTATTTGTTAGGTCATTTATGTATTCTTTAATTCAGCCTCATCAAAACCTGCCTATGGAGTTCCAATGGTTAACATATTTAAGTTAATGTAATCCATAACAGTAAATTGTTTACTTTTAAAAAGAACCTAAAATCATGAAATAACTTTAAAATTAGTGTTAATAAAATATATATTATGATATTTTTAAAAATACAATTTTATTAAAGAAAATCCTAAATTTACTCTTCCACTAATTTGATTAAATTATTTAAAAAAACACTAGACTGAAAAAAATTCTTATCCTTGAAAAATTTCAAGGTGAAAAAATATTTAATTTGAACAATGGCTAAAATCATAACAATGAAAGTTGAACAAAATTTACTATTTCACAGCGAAGAATTCTGAGAAAATTAATAGGAAAGCTGTACTCTAAAAGCTGCAGGGGAGATTTGGGGGCCGAGGACCCTCAACCACCATTACCCAAGAACATCAAGGGATTATTTCAAGGGAAATATTGTGAAATAATTTTTAGTTAAAATATTCTTTAATATATTTTTAATAATATTGGGGATGTGTATTTTAATATGAAAGTGGAGGAAATATATATATATATATTTATTTACATTAAGCATTTATCTTTAAAAAATGTGATTACAATATTTGGGTTCTCAAATAACATTTACTTCTTACTAAAACTATCCCAGGAAAAATAAAACAAATCATAATACTAAAAAAAAAATTGAGCACGGGACTCTCTCAGGACCTCTGGGTCATGTTGGAAAAAATATAACCTTACTGTTTAAGTGGACTTATTGAACGAGCCACTATTTGATAAACAATTTGAATTCTTTAAATAGATATACAGTAAGTATACATTTATACTAAAACAATTAACAATAGATAAGGTGATTGCATTCGTCGAAGTCATTACTTTGATCAATAAAATTTAGTTTCTAGCATTAACAAAGGATGCATCACCATTAACGTTTGTGTTTATATCATCTCAGGTCAACGGCGTCTGGCATGCAGTCTCCAGCGTTGAAGAGGCTAGATGATAGCCAATCAGGCAATCAAACCTATTACTCACAGTCCTGTTCTGGTAGCAATCAACGTGGTCATAAAACGTTACACCATCCTGCACTGTAGGACAATCGGCATTAACAAAACTCTGCCATTAACACGACATTTTCTTCAAACGAAAAAGAAAACCAACTTTTTATATTGCTTTCAGTCCGCGTCCCTTCTTTATTTGTTTCTTTTCTCTTCAACAATCACCAGCCTCGCTTCCTCTTTCCTCTCTCCCCTTCTCCACTGTTGGACTCAATTTCTTTCCTCCTTGTATAAAGCGGCCATTAAGAGTCTCATAGAAGATGACAAAATATTTTACACCTGATCAAGTTGGGGTTTTTTTTTAAATGGGGACGGAATAATTTGGACGAAACTCCAGTTAAAAAAATTTCTTGATAAGATAACTGTACTGGCATTATTATTAGGGGTTTCCTTCGATGCAATGCAATGACCATTGAAAATAATAAGTATTAAAATAAATAATCACTTAAGAATAAATTAAAGCTAAATTTTGAAGTAAATTGTTGATCATTCTTACACAAAAATACTTCAAAATTTCACAAAACTTCCGGTAATAGGTATTTAAAACAAATCATCTTTATCATAAATAAGACCTGACGATAGTGTAACAAATAACACTGAAACATGTCGTCATAGAAGACTAAGGCTCAAATAAGGAATAAAAATAAGGAATAAAATAGTAGCAAAGAAGATTTAATTTTCTCAATAACCATTGATACTTACCAGATTTGAAGTTGACTCGCGACCAGACATGACGTTTTTCAAGAATCAGTCAGCATCGTAAGACCAAGCTAACTTTGGTTTACGAACATCTTCAGCTCCGGCACCACTTTTTATAGACTTTTTCACTTTGTTTACTTCATGGCTGTATACATCATTTAAGTTCTTAATTTTTCTCTTCAGATGATCTTCTGTGAGAATTCTGAGGCCCATCCCACACAGTTACCAATACAGCCTCGTGAAATTGTCCTCCCGCGCGTTTTTGCGCATATAATTTTTATTCGCTGTATCCCACATGTCTTCATATTTTTTATAAACCCCCAAAAAATGCATAATATCTTCGTTTGAACGCTTCAACGCATCTTGTCTTTTTTTTTCCACTTTAGCCATTATAGCATAAAAAACACAACACAAGCCGGAGAACCTACTCTAGTAGCGACCACGAGTCGACTTCAGTTCTTTCTCGCAGCGACTAGTTCACGTGATCACAGGGGTCGCAGCTCCTGACGAGTATAATTGAACATATTCAATTCAATACGCCACTAGTATTTGTAGCTGCTACTTGGTTAAGGCACGGCAACTAGCCTGTCACACGAAGCAACTACTCGCGGCTATTGCAGAGTGGCGAGTGAAGTCACCTGGTGTGACACAGCCTTAAGGGGACGGCCAGACTGGGCGAGCGACTAAAATATAAAATAGAACACATTGGTTGTAATGAGAGGTGGCCAGATTGGAACGACCGAGTGCACGAGCGAGCGACCGAGCGTGCGCGCGCGCTTGAAATATAGAACTAGTTCTATTTTTCAAGACGCGCTCTCAAGCCGGTACAGTCCAGTTTACAAGCGCTAGGCAATATTATTATATTATTGGTTCATTGAGTGCTAGGAAAACTTCTCAATTTGATATTATATTTGACTTTTTTATAACTATCGATAGGTTTAGCATACTTGCTACTAACAGCCTAATTTAATTGATAAGATCATAAGCCATATATATATGTAGAACTGATATGTTAAAATACCTCAAAATTATAATAAAAGTAGGCCTTTACAAATAAAAATCACCATTAGCGTGGATAGAGGATGGGGAAACAATAACAATAAATCACTTGTCAAAAACTACCCTCAGTTCACTGAGCCAAGATTCTAACCTATGCCTCCTCAACAACTATCGAGAGCTATCTGCTAATCAAGCACTCACTCGCCAGTTTGGCCACGTAGTCGCTCAGTCGCTCGCTCGCACGCTTGTCAGTCTGGCCGCCCCCTAGATATGAGTATATGATCTTGCGCGTGTACAGCTATCACACAGCTAGCCTAGGGGAAGTTGAAAACAGGGCAAGAAACAAGCTTTTATAAAACAATTGAACGGACCACTGCAAGGTGTCAAGACCTGCAGGTGATGAATAGTTATACTGTTAGCACAAGACACAAACTATTAGTGGCTTGGTCAATATAGTCCATACTTAACACCTAATATGAGCTCTTATCTTCACAAGAGCTCTAATTATAACTAAGATTTTATATTTCTGTTAATAATATCCTGATAATCAAATCTTCCTTAAGAAATAATATTAAATTGAAATGCCATATGCACCAATGTATTAATATGTTACTTAAAACATAAGGCAGAGAGGATGCACTGGCCACATACATTTACCTTCGATATTGCACCGACTGGAAGGTAAAGAGTGATCCCCAACATTTCTGTATGGCTTGGAGTACCTCTTCGTGCCGTTGCACTCCAAGGAAGGTGGCATTCTGCCCTGCTGCAGATAGATCCTCGGAGTCCTCACCAACTGCCGAGGAACGCACTGCAAAGGATGTGGATGGGTCCAAAGTACCTAGTAGTGTCACTAGTGCAGCCTCCACACTACCACACACTGGAGTCAGGCCAAACAAAGACACTGTCCTGCAACAAACATACTCTTCAACAATTATTATTACCTTAAGAGGAAATACAAGAACCTTATTATATATTTAACTAGAAAAAGTGCTCGTCGTAGCCGGTGGATAACCCTGGTCACGCTTTAATTTGATCCAAACAGACACCAACAAAATTCTCACTTTATTTCATTAGAGCTAGTTTATAGTTAATTTTTAAAAAAATAATTCAAATTTTAAAATCCCTGCTTTAAGGTACACATATTCGTTCACACGGGCTACTAATTTTTAAAATTTCAGCCCTCAGCGTGTGATAGATATCATGCGATGTCTATGACTGACAGACAGAAAGACATAAAAACTCTGTAATTTCTTAATGTAAATAGATGCGTAATGTATGATCTACTGGGGAGCAGAGGAGTTTACATAGTGATGAGCTACATACCCTGTACTCATCAAAACTCACAAGACATTGTTAGGATAGTCAAGTTTGACATGCAGCGTGAATGGGTGAATTAAGAACAGTGTTCAGGGTATTGACTAACACAACGGGAAAACCTTGAAGTAGATGGGAGGATAACATTAGAATGGACCTGAAAGAGACAGGGTGTAATGAGGTGATCTGGATAGAACTAGCTCAAGATAGGGATAGATGAGCACTTTTGTAAGTGCAGTAACGAACTTTCGAGTTCACAGTGTCACAGATTAAGTAAGTGTAGAACTTATAGAAATATATATATATATATATTAATTATTTTATATTTTAATCAGTGGAGATTTCTTTGAGTCAATGTAATATAACTGTATAAAATACAAATACTTAATATTATTATTACTACATATTTATAAAATGTTTAGATATAGCTGAAAGAAAAGCTTCTGTCCCTTTATCAGGTATTATTGTTCTTACTAATGAAGAGGGCTGGCGGTGGAAGTCACTAAACCAATTTGTGATGTCAGCAATGGTGGTTCCTATGTCACTGTACAAATCATTCGGTTTGGCGTTATAGGCATTTGTTTATCTAATTTCTCTGCGCTTTATTTACTGTATGCAAATGTTTAGAAAGTTATATTTTTAGATTTATACTATATATCTTGAAATTAGTTCGGACATACATATTAATATACAGCCAGAGGATAAAACAGGTTGTCTCTAGATAAATAAGACTTTAAAAATATAATTTTGGATCAGTTGTAGGCTTAGTTATTTAAAATCTACAATTATATATTATGGAACTTCAGACTCCATGACATGAATTAAGTTATTACTTTAAACAATGGTAATGGTTCTTAACTATTTTGGGGTTTTACTTTTGTGGTTGGTTAATTTTAAGAGGATGCATACTTTTCACACTGTTGTTTGAGATCACCAGCTAATTTCCCTTGAACAATTTTTTCTAGTGTTGTTATTTCCTTTTGTAGCTGACTGCATTCTTCTAGTTGTGTTTGAAACGCTGCCACTGTAAGACACAGACCAGGTGGTACCAACACCTGCAAACAAATTGTGTGTTGGAAGTAGTTTCTTTACTGGAAGAAGAATAACCTCAATGTTATTATTTACAAGTTACAGCAGCTATAACTAAAATGCCTTGAAATAAATTAAATTTTAATTTATATAAAAACCTTTGAGCTTCTGTTCATATTATAGGCTTTCTAATCGAAAATTAAATGGCCAGGGAATTGTGCAGAAAATTATGCAATTAGTGTTAAAGATGTGCTAGCGTATTTTTCCAGAGTGGGGAAAACAAAAATGAATGTACAGATGAGATCAAGCATCAGATTTTTTTAAATAAATATTACACGATGAAACATTCTTTGAATATAAGTTTTAAAGTGACTAACCAAAATATACAGTTAAATAAAATAACATATTCCTGACAAGTGATGGGTTCTATTTGGATGTTTAAATCTTGAGATGAAAAAACACGGCTGAATGCAACATAAAGCTAGCTGTCTATTGAGGAACACGCATCGAGATGGATATATGTCGGATTATTTTAGTGTCTGGCCTGATGACCTGTTGATAGTAATTGTGAAGGTTAATCGAACTGAAAACTGCCTTAGTTTCAAGATGAATGGAAGAAGTATAAATGAATTTAGCCCTGGGGATGGATACTATCCGATCCCAGTGTGTTAACGCCGAGTAAGGTGTTGTGCGCTCTTTAGGTTCATTGACTGAGTTTATTCCCTCGTGGCGTTTCGCATCAGCCCAGATGCTCTCCCGATGGGAGAGTGTAGGAAGGAGGGTTCTGCCTGCCTCAGATATACTCACCCTAAACTGCTACATGTGTATCCATGTTGGCAACCCCAGGGAAACTTTAACTCTTGCTCATCTGGACAGTGGTCTCAACCATCTAGTCAGGGGGGTTGAGTGATTGAATCCTTGTATCATCATCTGTATCTAAGTAGGGGAATGTGAAGTCCCTCCAGTCAGCGTACATTATGCGGTTGGTGGTGGTGCCTAGCCAGCTTCGATTGGAGATAGCTGGTCAGAACACCTCCACGAGGTCCCCGCCGGGAAACTTAAGGGTCAATGATGCGGGAAACTCTAGGTATACACAAGGCCAAGTTTCTGACTACCTCTTGTGAGGCTAACACCACACTCAAGGAGGGACCAACTCCTCCATGAGGTCTCTATTGGGCAATTTAGTGTCAATTATATGGGAAACCATAGATATTTCTATGGCTGAATTTCCTACTATCTTTTGCGAGGCTAACGTTGCATTCAAGGAGGGACCAACTTCTCCGCCAAAGACCAGGAAACGGTGAAGGGGTTTTCCCGAGGTAACCAGGGGATGACAGGTCCACGAATTAGCAGGGGTCTGTGTTCCAAAATGCTCGCTGCGTGTGCTTGCACACATGGCTCCGCCCAGAAGGTACGGCCACGGATGTTATATGGCACCTTGTGACGGAGAGATAGATCCCTTCGTAATCATCAGGAGTTTCGCAGCTCAGGGCACCAAGAGGCTTAAGTGGAGCCGCAGTCTTTAACTTATATACCATGGAGTTAGATAGTTCCATTCGTGGGGTGAATAGAGCGTCACAATCAACTCGTGAGTCTCCTTTATGTCCGTTACTAGGACTGCCCTTTTATCAATTTCAGTTGCAATTTTTGTTGCTGCATTGCTGGACAGCCATGTGAACTTCATTTACTAAGCCATGGCCTAAATTCATGTTTAAAATTGACATGACAATTATACCTTTTTCCAATGGTAGGTGATGAGGTGGCATACATGATGTTGTTATAGAGTGCAGGCATTCTTTAGGTGTGTTTTCTGGTGATTCACCTTCTGTTTCAATGGAGTCACCGATAAAGTATTCTGCATCCCGACTCTCTATTAGGCTCAAGCTCTGTGTTTATTTCATTCCAGTCCTCATTGAAAGGTCATGGCTTTAGATATATAGGATGGGGAGTTACACTCTATGATGTTTCCAAAAACCTAAGCTATTAATGTATCTCGTTTGATTAAATGATCTGGTAGACTGATTATATTATCACCTTTTATAGGAGGAATTTGGTTTTATCCTAGTTTGATCAACTATTCGGCAAATCCAGTATTAATTGTTCGCACTCGTATTTTTTGTCAAGCAAAGTATTTTCCCAAATTGCCAGATTTCATAGATCGCAATGCAAAATTTGATTATTTGAACTCTGCCACCACGAGGAACAACTGAGGTCCTTTGGAAAATCAGCTCCAAAAACAATTATTTTGCCGCCCATTCGTGAGTTGATCTGCATTAGGTGACTAAGAAGACGATCAATGCAATTTATGGACAGCGCTGGTAAAATTGACGTTTCATCTATAAGTATTGGGACGATTCTTTCTAAGGTAGTTTCTTGAGAAGATGTAGCTTTATTTTATGATAAAGACATTTCTGTTAGGGTAACTGAATGGCCGAATGCCTTATGAACTGTTTTCCCACATTCCAAATGTAGTGCTGCAATACCAGCTAATGCTGATGCCAAAACTATTTTATCACCTCTTATAATGCCAATGAGGGTGTTTTATTAGAATGTTTTGCACCATCCTTCAGGGGATTCCAAGAAAAACTCTTTGAGGATTGTTCCTCTAGCAAGCAGGATTTCATCAACAATGATTCTATTTTCGTTATTCATCATAGGGACTGTATTTTCTTATCTTTGTATGTGATCATATGAATTAAGTCATTTAATTGGGCATAAGACATCAATACGAGGAGAAGATAGACCAAGCTTAGTGCAGGAAAAACTATTTGCCCTTAGAATTTTCTTTATCATGTAGAGAGTAACACTTTCTGCTTATTCGGGCCCATGTGTATCAATTAAATTATCCGTGAATTCGTTTTAAATCAATTCCACACGATCGGAAGGAATGATAGTTGGTAGAAACAGCATACATCTGCAAATTTTCTCCAAGGTTCAGGGTCATTTGGAATTGAGATATATTTTGAATGCATACATGCCAATCATATTTATCATCAGCAATTCATATTACAATAGCTGTTTCATGGAATGTCGTGTATGTTAATCTGTTTACTGGTATCAAGTTTTCAAATGATATGGCACCTTTTACATAAAGTAATAGCAGACGAATAAAGTACCTCTCTGGGTATGTTGGCGTCACAGCGTGCATTATGCCTCCTCTCTGACGTTGCTCTCATTTCTTACTGGTGAAGATGTATTGATTGGGGAGTTCAATATACGGGACGTGTCAGGATTTCTCAAAGTGGTATTCAGATTGAACCATGCAGTTAAGGTATATAAGTGTTTAGCTTTCGTTTAGTGCCTTTTGTGTATGTCCTCGTTTAATACTACAATTTGGTGGTTTGATTCATGTGCTGTAAGCTATACATCAGTGTGTGTTTGTTAATGCATCTTGTTTCAAATACGTATTCAGCAACATTCATAGTAGCTGACATATCTCATGTTGGCGTATGTCATCATACTTTATTGCCCCTTGCTGCACATTATCTATGAAAGTCATATTAGCAGCATTGTAACCTTTGTGTACTTAGTTAAAGAGGTATTTGACCATTTTGATGCTTGAAAAAAATTCTACTTTTATATGAGCATCGTACTAGAACAGTAGTTGCTTGTTTTATTGAAAAATGTCTCAGTAATTAATTTCATAGACTCCTTTCGTTACTGGTTTTCTATTGCCATGACAATTGTATCGAGGATAACCATTGGCGTTGTCGGCTGTCTATTCATAAAATCTCTTAGGAAAGTTTTTTGGGCGAACTTTTTATTTTATGCATGTTGAAGTGGGATGTCATTCGTTGGAAGACAATATTATGAGTTTCTGAATACGGTATAGGATCATTCAGTTCCTCTAATACCCTGAGTGTTGCTATATTTTCAAGAGTTAAGTTGCATGTGATGATGTGGAAGGCCTTATTTTAGGATTCCAACTACATATACGTACGCAATTGTTTCGCCAAACACATTTTGTTCAAAACTTTTTTTAAGTACTTCTAGTTACATTGTGAACATCTGAACAACAACGTCAGGGTGATTAGCTGGTTTTTCATGCGGGAGCACAGCAGAGGATATTTTAGCCCATCTTATATCACAGAAATGTCGGATTTGCTGGGTTTTCGAACGATTCTGGTATCACTGCTGGATATTTCACAAACTGCCTTGAAAAGTACAAGGTAGACTTATAATACTGCCTGTTAATGAATAGTGTTAAGGTACACGGGATGACACTAAATTTGGTAGAAATTGCGCTTGCTCTGTATGCAATGTCTTTTGGCTCTCTATTATATATTGCAACCTATGTGTTTCCACCCTGCAGCACTGGTCTACTAATTGAAATAGTTTTTGTAACAGATGAATGTGAGAGAAAGATGTATGAACAGCAAATTTATACATATGAAACAAACTAAGCATGGTAAATCTAGTGCGATTATTTTGGTTGTGAGGGCCATTGTGTTGCAACTGAGGATCCCAACAGGATTTGCCGTGGAGAAATAGGAGGCTGTACATCCTCTGATCCGAATGAGGACTCAACACTGACAGCATTTTTGGACCCCTTTGTTTACCATGCTGAACCACATAGCGGTGTCGTAGTGGCTCACCATCTTCAGAAACAAAAACCCCGGTAATTTCCTTTGAAATTGGTTTGTTGTATCACTGTTGATCAGCACACATATGATCAACATATCGTAAATCTACTGTTTGCAAGTTTCTTTATCTTGTCAAAATTTCTCCTGAATTTTTACATAAAATTGCGAAAGGGTTTATGGCGAGGATATTTGATAATGTTTGGAGTGTATTAGGTAGTAATGAATGGTGGACATAGTATTTTGCACGTTAATATTTCATAAGTTAGATAAATTGTGTTGAGTTGACCAGAATTGGGTGTGTAATCTTTAGGCGGTAGTAAGTCTGAGATTTACATATACAATTTTGGCCTTGGATATTGAATCAACAACGTTAATTTTTCAGGAATTTGTTTGTGGGGTGCGGTAAATGAGCCACTGTTTAAGGACCATCATAAAAGTTTTGTCATAAAACTTTTGTCGTTAAGCATTAGTTGTAATCCTACATAATGAGTAGTAAATGTGTTTTCATCAATAGCATACGCTCTGAAGGGCAGCTTTGCTAATTCTGGTTCTAACCCTTGCCGTAAGTGCACGCTGAGATCCAGTCCTTACTGTTCCGTTTATGTGGCTTGAGGCACGTCTCCGCGGGCATCCTATAGCAGACATAGTATGTAGTGTGTGTTGTCATGGGTGTGCGGGGTGGAAGGAGGTGGGGTCAGGCATCACCTATTTCACTCATGGCTGCGCACTGAGCCACTGCGCAATATATATATATATTGCGCAGTGGCTCAGTGCGCAGCCATATATATATATAGAGAGAGAGAGAGAGGGGGGGAGAAAATGTGAGAGTCAGATCGTGTGTGAGTATATTAGTGTGTGGATGATTGTGAGGTTGAGAAAGTAGGCTGTAGAGGGTGAGTGTGAGAGATTGAGAGTGTGTGAGATAGAGAGAGCGGGAGATAATGGAAGAAAGAATGGAGAAGTGTGTGTATGTTTGTGAGAAAATGTGTGTGAGAGGGAGTGTGTATGAAAGAGAGATTGTGTGGATGAAAGTGTGTGTGTGTGAATGAGATAATTTCAGTGAAAGAGATAAAGTTAATGAAAGAGTTTGAGAATTAGAGAGGTTATGTGAGTGAGAAAGGGAAAGAGGTTGTGTGAATTAGAGAGTATGAGAGTGAGATAGTGTGTGAGACAGTGTGAGAGTGGGTTTGTGCAAGAAAGTGTGCGTGAATGAAAGAGTGTGGGAGTGAGATAGTGTGTGAATGAGGAAGTGTGTGAGGGAGAAAATTTTTGAGAAAGTTGTGAGAGAGTGTGTGTGAAGGAGAAAGATTGTGTGAGAAGGTTGATGGGGAACACAAAACATTACTTTGAAATATTATCCACTTAAATTAGGTGTTAACATGAAAACATAACTAAACTTATATGTATTTTGACACTACGTATTTGTAAAAATGAACATTAAAACACATACTTAGAATGTTAAAATAGCTATTCAAACATATGTTTCAAGATTGTTTTAGTTTTTGAAGTTATAGTACAAACCAACCCATATTTAAACATCACTATATTGATTTTAATTTATATTTCGTAAGTGAAACAAAACGAAAGAAAATATTTTCGTGAAAATGATTACTTAAAAGTTTAATTTAAGAATAATGGTGTTGATTTAAATACAAACTAACGATAACAATATCCCAATAACAAAAAAATTGTTTCGCTAGGCTATACAATTAATCCCCTCAATCAAAGAATATTGGTAAAAGATGTGTTAATTAAGACCATCTATTATAATGGCCCTTTTGTGATCAGAAGTTATTGAAGATATTGAAGAAAAAGAAGAAGAAAATCAACATTGCAAACAAAACTATATATTTCTAATCTACTATCAATGGTTTGTTTTGTTGTATAAAATGTTCACCATTTTACTTTCTCGCTATCTTACAGGTAGAGAAAGTATTGTGATCGTAAAAAAAAACTCGATATTTTGATGAATCTCGACATTTCATGACCCCCCGAATCCAAAAAAGTAATTTTTGAATTTCCATCTGTCTTTCTGTCCGTCTGTACCTCCAACTAGAGCCTAAACTATTTTACCGATTGACCTGAAACTTGGTATAGAGGGTTTTCATAGGGTTGCCCCGAGGGGTTTTTGGAATTGGATATCTAATCCTAAAATTAAGGACAAAAAGAGAAAAGTTTATTTTCCCAAAATCAGCTCTAAAGATTTTGGTTAAATTTAATTTCAAAATATTCATAAATATTCCAAACAAAATGGCTACTCTCAATATTTTGTCAAAATGACTTTAAGCGCTCCGGTCTGATGCGTAAATTCTCATTTTTTATCATATTTCCGAAACTATTTAAGATATGAAATTACTTATGTTTGCAAATATGTTGATCTATTTATAATACAGATATTTTATCCAAAATATATTTTTATAAAACCAACAACATTCAAGCTATACGCAAATATATATATATTTTAACTTTTTGAACACTAAAGGTAAACTATTACGACCGTAAAAAAAATCTAACCTGAGACGTTGATGGATGTCGATGTATCATGCATGACCCCCGAACCCTAAAAAGTGGTATTTGCAATGCCGCCTATCTCTGTGTATTTTTAACCCCAAACTTAAGAGTAGTTTAGTAAAAAGTGAAAATATCGATTTTCTCAAAATCGGCTCTAACGATTTTGATTAAAATTTGTATCTATGCGTTGATTAATATTATAAATAAACTGGCTATTTTCACTTTACCATTAAAATGAATTTTAGGGTACTTTACAGAAGCGGAAATTTTCGTATCTCTGCAACTATTTGAGATACTAAATAACTTTTCAATGCAAAATTAGAGTACTATTAAAAATAAAGAAACTTTTATATGAAATATATTTTTATAAAACCAATAATTTCGGAGATATTGGAAAATATATTAATACAATTTCATGAGCTTTAGTTGTAATCAGATACTATTTAAGTTTTAACGCAATAATTCTCTAATGCCATAGAGTAATAAATAAGTAAGTTTTTCAAAAAGTGTATGTTCTCTTTCCTTCAACCTCTTAGGAGGAATTTTTGTATAGCAATGATCTATCTCTATCAGTTTAGACTCAATAGTCAATATTCACCTATTTTATTGGTCAAAACTTATAAATGAGGACTTTAATAGCAATGCGATAAACATAAAATTGGCAACCCCTAGTAAAATGTGGAAAATTTTAAGCTGGAAGTCGACATTTTAATACGAAATGTTGACCCATGGGGACCCAATATCAGTATTTTTATTTTCTCACTACCTTACAGGTAGAGCAAGTATTGTGTTCGTCAAAATAATTGAACTCGAGATTTTGATGGATGTCGACGTCTCATGACCCCCCGAACCCTAAAAAGTAGTTTTCGCAATGTCGTCTGTCTGTCTGTCAGTCTGTACCTCCGACTAGAGCCTAAACTGTTTTATCGATTGGGCTAAAATTTGGTATCTAGGGTTTTCATTTTTATTCCCCGAGGAATTTTTGAAATTGGATATCTAACCCTAAAATCGGCTTAAACGATTTTGATTAGATTTCCTTTCTAAGCTTTGATCAATATTGCAAACCAAATGGCTAAGCTCAACTTTTCGTCAAAATGACTTTAAGGGTCTGATATGTAAATTCTAATTTTTAATTTTATCTCCGTAAGTTTTTGAGGTATTAAATTACTTATCATAGCATACATGTGGATCTATTTACAATAAACATCTTTTACTTGAAATATATTTTTATAAAACCAAAAGTTTTCAAGCTACACACAAATATATATTTCTTTTAACTTTTCAACACTTTAAGGTAAAGTATTATGACCGTCAAAAAAATCTAATCCGAGATGTTGATGGATGTCGACGTTTCATGACCCCCCGAACCCTAAACAGTTGTTTTTGCAACACCGTCTATCTGTGTGTTTGTCTAACACTAAAATTAATAGCACTTTACTAAAAGGTGAAAAGAGAAAAATTAAATTTTCTCAAAATCGGCTATAACGATTCTCTCTCATTTTAGACTCAATAATCAATAATTACCTATTTAATTGGTCAAAATTTATAAAAGAGAAATTTAATAGCAATGCAATAATCATAAGATATCGCCTAGTAAAATGACGAAAATTTTAACCGGAATTCAAAATTTTAATACGAAGTGTTGACCCTTGGGGACCCAATATCGATATTTTGTATTGGACCAAATATACAAATGAAGACGTTGATTCTTTAAAAATAAAATTATAAAATTTAAAACCATCAGTCATAAAATGTTTTACGTGTGAATAGCACAATTTTTTCTCGGGTTCGCTAGTGTATATTATATTAGGAGTTTTGAGCAAAAATCTCCATTTTTTAAACAATAGAGTGAGAAAGTCCGTGCGTTCGTACCATTTATTTTATCTGTTGTACCGTGCCACTAAAGGAGTTGAGTTTTATTTCTTAACCAAAGAGAAATATTGTATTTACAGATTGTGCTACTATCGTAAATAATCTATTTCTTCCAGTGTGTGATTAAGTGCGATAAAATAAATAACCTTTATTCATTTTACCACTGTGATATTCTAATCATATTTGTACTTTTGGAAATAAAGTAAAAATATCTATGAGATACCAGTACCTTACATTATGTTGCTAGGGTATTTTGGCCATCTACTAAATTCCTTGGCTAGTAAATTATTTTGTATTACTAAAATTAGCACTTTTCCAATGTTGCTAGTTACCAGCGTTTCACACTAGGGCCCTGTTTCCTGGGACCACTGGAGTCTGTCCGGCCACCTAGATACCACTGCATTGTGGGAAGAAAGGATCTAATACTAGGGACACTAAGCTAACATTATATAATAAAGATCAAATACATTTTAGACAAAACATCACAATTAATTTTTATTCCTAAATTCAAAATAGGTGCACCACTTAAAATACAGATCTAATTTTATAGTTAGTATAGAATGTAAGTTCATACAGTTCAACAATAGAACAAGATAAGTTAAATTCTGAATCAGGTAATAAAAAAACTGGGATATGAATATAATATTATTGAATAACCGTTGAGCTCTACAAAAATTAGATTATCACATGAATCAGGTTAGAAAACAATGTTTACATATATTATATATAGACCAATATACATACCTATATATATAGATCTATATATGTACCTAAATATATATATATATATATATATATTACCTATATAAATTTAAAACAGCAAATATAACAATACACAACTTAGAGTTGGTTTTCTTTGTTTTCATAATAGAATTTGAATAGAAACATTTATATATGTTTTTATATTGACAGAAAATATGTTATAAAGTGAATTTAATTCATTACTTTGATATGGTGGCACCTCCCAATAAATATAATGACAAATAGAATTATTGGAGTTGAAGATGTTGCTTGCTAATTCAACTTAGTGAAAAAGCTTACACTAAATACTATGAAATGCATGTGTTTAAATTTGCCTTTATAATGGTTATATAGTTGATATTTATTTCTCCAAATGCTCATCAAGGGTGCACCTATTTAAATACGTGACTTTGATGATTTTACAATTATTACTTCATAGCCACTAGGTCTGGCTAAGCGTTAAAACCAAACTCAAGCAATTTGAGCGTTGACGTTGTTTTTAATATAATACATAGTAGTGATATAATTATAGTTCAGGTGTTAAGATTGTGCTTTAAAAATAGGTAGAATATATTAATTTTTATGTTCTTAGATTTGTAGAATTATTTAGATGATTTAAACAATCATGTTGAAAAAATTATCATTGTTCTTTTAGTATTACGTCCTACTACCCGTTCGGGTTATAAACATATTTTATAAAGGTTTCATAATATGGAAACTATTTTCAAAAAGTAACATAAATAATTAAACAGAAGAAATTGTTTTTTCAAACAAAAAAATTGCTTGAAAAAAACCTTTTTTAAAACAGTAACTCTCAGAATTATCGTCGACAACAGTCCTACATAATTAAGATAGTAGTAAAATAAATAACACATTATTATTTTGTATTTACATAATCAATCATAATCATTTACAATCGATCACAAATCCTGTTTTCCATGGTGATGTGAACCAAGAATGAAAAGCTGTAATTTCGCTGAGAAAATGGGATTTTCATAGAAAACTACTATTTTTGCCTACATCCTGAACCAATAACCTTTAAAATGAGTAGTGGTTTGTCTGTTACCAGAAACGGGCCTATCAAACTATATATATTATAAGACGTTTATTTTAATGTTATTTAGCTAATGTCAACGTTATAGATTGACTGACCTGATGTTGCAATGTTGACAGCAAAGCCAGGGATGATCCTTTGCCTCCAACAATGTTACTGCTTTGACACACTCTGTCAGTGAAAGGTACTGCAAGAGGGTAGTCACTGATCAATGGCTCAAGTAAAAGAAAGGATGGCTTGGGGACAACCACAGGGCAATCATCTTCATACCTTTTATAATAAGAAGAAACAATTTACATGAGCACATTTGGCGCGGCTTGACTAATCCGTAAAAAATACCAGCTCTTATCTTATCTATAAATGATAAATACACTTATTTAAATTTCCCACATGTGCTACGATTAACATTATTACCTATGGTAGAGTCTCAGACATCGTCGCATTGGTATGGACAAGACTGAGTCTTTGTTCTGACGTTGAACAATCATGTCGAGTGAAGGGGCGAGGTTATCAATCATGGCTAGTGATCAACTAGAGGTTAGAGCGATATGACAATATTATTGGAAAGTAAATGGTAGTGGGAAATATGGAGGTTGCTGTGAAATAGGATCTATTTCAAACACCTTGATTTACAAGAGGCTATCTTTGATTGATTTCAAAATTAGGTAGAAAACTTGCATTACTATATCAGTGGGAGAGAGACTAGATATTATTATGATTTGGTGAAGATACTGTTCTATTGCGTGCGTGTTTCATTCAAGAAAGTTATTCAAAGAGAAGTTTGTAAGTTTACAAATTAATAATAGTTATGTTCACTCTTTTAAGAAACAGAACTTAAAATATTTGTGGTTAAAGAAGCCATCGTAAAGGAAAATATTTTTTAAGCATATTGGACGATTAAAGCCCATATATTGGCACAAGTGGACTTTGGAAAGTGCCTAGGGGCTTATAAGGGGAATGGGGAGGGATAAGTCAGGGGGGTCCATTTATATTAATAAAAACTTTAATTAGCTAAAGGTATAATAGTCCTACAATTTATAACGTTTCGTTATTATTGAGATATAATTGGTTTTTATAGACCCGTGATCGAGCGCCCATTAAAATGATACAGTTTATTTGAGATATAATTGTCCCGAAATTTGGAGCCAATTATAACTTTCTTGAATTGATTGTGAGATAATTGGTTATTATAGCCCCATGATCGAGAGCTCATTATTACGATATTTTACTTGAATAAATATAACTGTTAATGTCGCAGACGATTTATTGAAGTGATTTTATCTTCGGTACAAAGATATTATGTAAAATTATAAAATTTTACTTGAGCTACAGATTATGTATAGGTTTATGTCACCGGCACTCTGTAGAGTTATGTGACTACTCTATATATTCATACGCACAAGCAGCATACCCCTCGCCCCTTGGATCTCTCATGACCAGTGTCAAAACCAACAAATCGAAAGCGTCCCTGTGACAGGTGTCTTGAAGGCTAGCTTCCTATTGGGTATAGGGAACTAACGTCTCTTGCTAGTTTGGTAAATACTATGGAGTTAAATTTTGAAATAAAAAATAAGTTTTAATGGTGCAATTCTTCTACATTATTTCTGAAAAGTGCGTGATTATCCATGGATTAAGTCTTAAAAGGATAATTTACATACAATTTATTGAAGAAAAATACCTTCATCCATGACTTTTTAAATATATGAGAGGGGATCTCAATCAGTATCGTTACAAATTGTCGAGCGTACCCTCCCTAGAAAAATTAGATGTCTACGCCCCTGCTGGATACAGCCAAATTTGATACAAACAGGCGAGAACTGGTGATCATCTTGTGAACAATATCCTTATGAAGGCACAATGTGTATCTATGGCATGAAGAGGCTTCTCTACGAGTACGAGTCACAGACGTATCTAGTTTAAAGTTTGATCAAAAGTCAATAATAATACAGTAATCTTTCTTCATTATTTAAATTAAATGTTTAAACTTTTAAAAATAAAAATGTTACGGTATAATGTGGTCTTTATTTGGCCATACTGAATGAATTAAGATGTGTGCTGATTCAATGTCAGCAAAACAACTTGATGCTGAAAAACTTATTCACACATTATGGAGTCGATGATGTGCTAAAATTGATTTCAAAACATAATAATTAATTTCTATTAATATAATAGAAAATCCAACAAGTTTAAGTTCCGTTAAATTTTGAAAACCCTATATACATTTGGAAAGTGTGACTAGCTAATTTAAAAAGAATACATGCTATTACATGAGCTCTAAGGTTAGAAATAAATATGGTTTTTAAACAATTTACCCATTTCCTTCAGCTTTTATTGATATATCAAGGCGTGGCATAACTATTTAGCACACAGAGTGATTTTTATAATAACTATAATTTTTAGATTAAAACAAAACCAATTAAAGAAATAAACTAAGGTATTTAAATATTTTACTCGAGCTACCATTTAAATAACTGCAAATAGCTTCAAGGGCATTTTTACTGTTAAAATATTTTCTTGGACTCCAATGATTAGAGGATTGTCCCACCTTAAGCCCATCTCCCTTTTCCCCGTAATTTAATTTGACTACGACCATGATTGTATTATTCCCTCCCCACTCCCCAATGTAAATATATTTCTGGGTACACCACTGCTCAGAAGGACACTTACTTACAATGTCCAGCTTTTATTTTAAACTTGAACTTTGATAAATGTTAAGAAAACAATGGTTCAATATTGAAATATGAAATATCTCTTAAAGTAAATATACAGGGTCTGCTTTAAACATCCTAGAGGTGTTTTCCCATCCACCAAACACCAAGAAAAGCTCATATAAACATGGGTCTAGAAACGCTTAGTTTCTGAGGTAAAGAGAAATTTTATTGTTCAATAAATAATCAATCCAACAGAAGAAGTAATGCAACTATACAAGACAAAGCATAACATAGATAAACCAAAACACAAGACAGAACATTTGATTAAAAACATTGTTCAAAATGGCAAGCACTCGCTTCATACATTGTCGTATTCTGTTGAGTACACCAGGGGTGTTCAAAATGGCAAGCACTCGCTTCATACATTGTCGTATTCTGTTGAGTACACCAGGGTGTTCAAAATGGCAAGCACTCGCTTCATACATTGTCGTATTCTGTTGAGTACACCAGGGGTGTTCAAAATGGCAAGCACTCGCTTCATACATTGTCGTATTCTGTTGAGTACACCAGGGGTCACAAGTTTGCTCACATCTATTTAAAACCTCAACATGAGGCAACAAGAGTTGCGTAAACAATGGAATTGAAATGTCCCCAGAGATTAAAAAAAATCTATTGGGTTCAAATCTGGTGACCGAGCAGGTCCTTCTATGGATTCCCCAGGACCAATACGTCGTTGAAGAAAACCTTTCAAACTATAAAACTAAACGTTTCTGTACCCCTGTTTATGAACTTTTCTTAGTGTATGATGGAGAGGAATACATACACCCATAGAGTATTTGACACCAATTAAAATACACCCTGTGTAGAGTTAACATGAGAGCATCCCTCGTATGACTTACTTGCCCTTCACTTGAGAGCTAGAGATTATTTGCAGACACGTGACCTCGGCTCTGACAGGAAAACTAGCTAACACAAGGGCAGTCAAGGGTAGCCACGAAAGTGAGAATGTACACCTGCTTCGGTGGCCGCATGGTCTATGGCAGCGCTGTCCAACGCGGCGCCCGTGATATACTTTTCTGACGCCCTCCATATACAAATTTAAGCTTAACTGAAATTACAAGATTTTTCTTAACATCGTAGTAAGGTTTCATTTTTTTCCCTAGTTTTCCCTTGAGAACGGCTTCACCACTCTTCTTTATTTATTTTATTCATTCTTCTACCTCCACTACCCACACCCTTGATTTGGTGTTCTACTTTTTCATTATAAAAAGCAAATCAGATGTATTGTCTGCAGAAATAGATAAGATGTATTTTTTGTTCCTTGAAACAGCCTCGGACCCGGATTCCAAGGAGTGGGTCATAAGTGCTTCTTCCTTCTTATCGCTATGTTTTGTTCACTTGCAATTCTAAGGAGCAACACAAGCAGGCATATTGTCAGTATGAGTCTCTCTTATGTTGGGACAAGCATTACAAACACAGTGTTGGATATCAGTGTGTTTTATTCATTCTTTCCTTCAACATAATTACAATTAAATACACTTTACTCTGCTATCACTTGTCAGTATTATTATTTTTCATGTAGTGGTTGTAAACATGGCCAAACCACAATGAATCTACATTTTTAACGGTGAATGGGAGAAACAGTATTGTTTCATCGAATACAAAGGCAATCCCACGTGTTTATTGTGTAATGATAGTGTGTAAAATAGTAATGTAGAATAACATTTTTCCACTAATCATAAAAACTTGAATAGTGAATTTCCTGTAAATTCTGAACTACGAAACCACAAAGTGAAGGCTCTCAAATCCAAATTAACTTTGCAACAAAGTGTTTTTATAAAGCCTGTTCATCAATCAAGTAACGTGACAATAGCTTCTTACAAAATTGACCATGTGTTAGCTAAGAGAAAGAAACATTTCAGTGATGGGTAAAGCGTTAAAGAAGCAATGATTAGTGCCTCCGAATCTCTTGATGGTCCCAAAGATAAATATGAACTTATGTCTTCCATAAAAAGCATTCAATTGTCAACATTCAACTGTTGCTAGACAAGTTGAACTGATTTCATCTATGAACATAATCAATAATAAAAATCGCTCCTGCCTGACCAACTCACATCTTGAAGACGCATTAAGAGCAGCCTGTTCCAGCTACACTCCAGATCTTCCTCGGATTACAGCGAACATGCAGTGTCAACGTTCACACTAACTATGTAAGTAGGTACAATATATTTCTTAAGAAATTAAAAATTCAGTAATTTGACTTTCTCATAGTGATGATGATGTTGATGATTATGTTGATGATGATGTTGCAATACTCACACTGCGCTCCGTCTCCACAGCTATGAGTCAGATGCACCCCAGCACATACAAAGGTCGGAAAGCACTGCTCTATGGCTTCAATCTCATGTTGGACTAGACTGTTAATGACAGGGACATCAGGGCTTCAATACCGGTCAGGTTTACTGGGGGTGGTTTTTACACAATTATTTATCACTCTCCCTCCATGCAGCTGTGTTAACACTTCCTTTTAGTTCAATCTAAACTCATTCCTAACGCATTAGTATAATTAGTATATATGCGTAAAGCCTGAACAGGTAATAAGACGCGGTGATAAAAGAAATAGTTTGAGTCATGGAGGAACAGATCCAAGTTGGAGGGCCGAGTACCAATAAACATCTCCATCGGACCTCAACGCCCTGCTTTCAGATGGACATGATACCAAGATACATTATATCCAAACAACTATCCCACCACATGGTGGAGCAGACATAGTCTAACCTACTCTCCACCCCACTGATTCCAGAGAGGAACGAAGATAGCCCCCCTAAGAGCAAGGTGGGGCTAGACACCCAGGAGAAGTGTGAACCAGGACGAGCAGGCTCAGCGAGGAGAGTGTGTGGCCTATAGACTCACCAACACAAGTACTAATATTAGCGCCTACAAGTATAATACAACTTGTGATGTCATTTTGTTTCACTATGTTTAGAAATCGTCAGCTGGCTTGTCATATGATGGCAATCTTTAGCGATCACCTTACAGTAAATAATATACAATACATTCCAAACAATAATTAAAACTATTATTGAATAGTATTAAATATGATATAATCAAACTTTTATAATTAGATATTGTTCGAACGGCCCTGTTAAGAATGACCTTGAACACAAAGACACTCCTAGATACCTCAGTGGTACGTATAGCCAACGTTTCCAAGATCAATTCACGTGTCTAGCTGGCCTTTTTCAACTTTATTGTATTTCAATGAAATATGTATTCAAATACAGCTGTATCCGAAATTGAAATCAACTTCCAACCGCATATCATAAATGATATAATCATCATCTACTGTTTCCAGCCCGTGGCCGGGTCAGAGATACTTTTTTTGTTAAAAAACTGAAATAGTATTAACATTCAACTTTTTTTGTACAAGTAGTCTTGGTTGCTTGTGTAATTTAGTACAAGGTTCTCTTCAAAATGTAGCTACGCCTTACATTAATTTATGGAACAATCTAAGCTATTCTCTCGACTGAAATTGTGAGGCCTAGCCTAGTATTCTTCAACTCACTGTTGCACACTTCCATATCTACCTCATAATGGACATGGATATGTTCTTTAGTCACCTCTTAAGAACTAGGAAATAGCTAACACTAGTTCGCATAAAGAAGTATTGGACCATTTGATTACTTTGTATTGTATTTTGTTGTGTGTCTATAAAAGTAACGTATTTTGTTTTTGTCTGTAGGCTATCTTCCAGAAAAGAGAGGTGTATCATAAATATAAGCTAATGTTATATGTATTCGTTTGGAATATAGAATAATTATAATAAGATGTTCTGTCTCAAGACAGGTCGGGGAATTTATACAACCAATGTGTCTTGTCCTCTGCACCCTCCTTCAGCTCCCAAAATGTTATTCTTTCTTTCAAGTCATCCAATATTTAAATCCTACTTCTTCCTAAGCTCCTCTTTCTCTCAACCTTTCCTTCCATGACGTCGTACAGAAGACAGTTCTTCCTAAGGATGTGTCAAATCCAGTCTTCTTTGCACCGAAGAATCACATCTAAAATGGCTATCTTCTTAGGACTTGTTCATTTGTCACTCTGTCTGTCCTCCTTATTTTCTCAAGTCTTCTCCAGCACCACATTCCAAAGCTCTCCAACTATTTATTTTCCATCTTCCTAATAGTCTAAGTTTCTGCTCCATACAGTGCGATGCTCCAAATGTAGCATTTAATCAGTTTCTGCCACACTTCCAAACTCAACTTGCTGGTCAGCAATAACCTCTTATTGTTGAAAGCTTCCTTGGCCATAGTGATAATCAAACTAATTTCTTTAGTGCAGTAGGCTTAATTTGTTGGCAGACTTTACAAGTACTTGAAATGCTCTGTGTTTTCCAATTCCTGGTTCTCAAATTTAATTTTCAGCAGCTAAACACCTTTTGAAATCAACATAACGTTGACTTCTCAATGTTGATCACCATGTCATAACTTCTTCTTATCTCCACTAGCCGTTCCATTATTTCCTGAAACTCTTCTGTATTTCTGACCTGCAATGCTAAATCATAATTATGCATACTTTATTGTGGTGATGACGGGTTCTCCTATCCTGAAATTGCCACATCCCTCTAGAGCTTCTCTGAACCTCCACTCTCTATACAAGTTGAACAGACTAGGTGACAAACAGCACCCCTGTCTCACTCCTATTCCTATCTCTAAGGTGTTGGTCTCTCTGTCATTCAGACTCACCTTCACTGGCAGTCTCATGTACAGGTTTGCAATCAACCTTCTGCCCCTCCAGCTGAAGCCGATCTTCTTGAGTATTTCCATCAGTTTCTTGTACTTAAATCTATCTAATGCATTTTGCCAGTGGATGAAACCAATGTAGACCTCTTCCTTGACTTCCAGCACTATCTCTGATATTATTATATGCATCCCGATGAAATATCTGGCTCCTTTTCTTTTTCTGAATTCAAATGGGTCTTCTTCCAACACACTTTCTATTTTCTGTTCCAGTCACTTGTTAAGTATTCTTATCACGATCTTCCCCACATGGGAGATGAGGCTGATGGTACCATGGTCACTGTATTTCTTGGCTTGTTTCTTCTTCTTCTTCTTTAGAGCCATCATGGTTACGCCTAGAATGTCCTTATAAATTTTGTCAGAGCCATTAATCTGTTGTTTCCCAGTTCCTTCAGTAGATCAGCAAGTACAGGGTCAGGCAGTCAAACGGCAAGATTCCAGTAAGGGCTGGCGGACATGGTGGGGGTTGTGAGAGTGGTGGGCTCGACCTTGGGCGTCTATACACCCGGAATTTAGTATCCATGAAGCATTGGTCGAGTGAGCAGCGTGCGTTTGCCGTAAAGGCGTATTACAAAAGTGAGGATAGTTTCGTTGGCGCTCAATGCGCCTTCCGGTGAGAGTTTATTTTACTCCCACGCGCTCCCTTACCTTCTGAAAAATCTGTGGATGAGAAATTTTGAAGCCACTGCTAGCACGACAGAGAAAAGTGGTGGTAGTGAAATAACCAGCTGGTCCCCTGAGAATATTGATCGTATGCGTGTAACCTTAGCAAGAAGTCCACGAAAATCGGCTGGACGACACAGCGTAGAACTTGGTCTAAGTAATCGAACCGTAAGAAGGATTCTGAAGAATGACCTCCACTACCATCCATATAATAATCAGGTAGTGCAAGACCTCAAACCTAAAGATTACAATAGCAGAGTACGCTTTTGTCAATAGATGTTAAATCTCATTGAACAAAAGGAAGAGAGAGTTCACAGCTTATGGATGAGTGATGAAGCTCACTTTCATCTTGGTTGCTTCGTCAACAAGAAGAATTTTTGGTACTGGGCCGAAAATAACCCACAAAATCTCCAAGAAAAACCCCTCCATTCAGAAAAAGTTATGGTTTGGTGCGCAGTATCATCTCGTGGAATAATCGGCTCTTTTTTTTAATGAGCACGGTAACACGGTGACGGTGAACTCTGATTGTTACGCTGACATGTTGGCAACTTTTTTCCTGCCTGCACTCAATGACTATGACCCATATGAAAACACACTTTTCTAGCAAGATGGCGCAGCTTACCATACTGCCGGAGTATCAATGAATTTGCTGAGGCTCACATTTCCTGGTCGATTTCCCGTGGCCTGCCCGTTCCCCAAAATTGACGGCTCCTGACTATTTTTTTCTGGGGATAACTTAAATCCCTGGTTTTCAAGCAGAACCCACCAAAGACCAAGGATGATTTGAAGGAGCGAATTCGGCAAGAGGTCAACAACATTCCATTGGAAATGCTACGCAACGTTATGGGCAGCTTCACTCTCTGACTCCAACAATGTGTGCAAAACCAAAGACGCCATCTTCCTGACACCCTCTTCAGAAAATGAACATTTTGCAGGTACACTAGTAATTTACACTCATGTACATTACATTTATGTAAAAAGATTAAATAAAAACTAATTATTTTCATTTTTTGCTATTTTTTTAAAAATCTTGCTGTTTGACTGCCTCACCCTGTATATCGTCATATCCAACAGCTTTCCTTCTTCGCATGTCCTTTATGGCTCTTTCCACTTCACTCTTTAAAATGCTGAATCATATTTCGTCTTGCTTTAAATTTCGTCTGCTCCAATCTCCAGGTCCCCTGGTCGATTTTCCATGCCGTAAAGTGTTTCTGTATATCTTTCCCAAACCGTAAGACCCTCTTTATGCTCCATCACCATCTAACATTTAGGGCTTTATATTCCTATTGTTTGCACAACTTTGTTTTCATTTCCTCCCAGTTATTTTGCTTTCTGGTACCTTCTTATTTGCAGTTCAAAAATATCATCGCATATCTTTCTATATAGTATTTCCTGACTTTTTCTGTTTCTCTCCTTAATTCATTGTTTAACCTCATATATTCTTCTTTGTAGACTATTCTCCATTTCCTTATTTCGTCCATTGTTTTAAGCATTTATGCTGCTACCAAAAGATTTCAAGTATTCCTAATCGCTTTTCAAACTTTTTCATTTAGCACCTTAAAAAAAACAATTTCTTAACACTATTCTATTTTACTTTCGCACTTATATTATCTTTTGTCACCTCACTTAAAACTTTTCTCGTGAATTTCTAACAATGCCAATCTTGAGTCTTAATTTTTGTAAATCCCAACTCTGTTTTCTCTTGCTCATCTTCCTGGTCCTCTTCAGTCTTGTTACCATTTAATCCAACAATAGTTTGTTATTTGAATCGGTGTCAGCACCTGGCAATATCTTAACATTCTTCACTCCATTCCTGAATCACTCTTTAACAAGGTTGTGTCTAGTTGGAACCTTTGATGTCTACTGGGTTCTTTCATGTGTATAGTTTTGTCTTCTATTTCTTAAACTAGGTGTTTGTCACCACCAGGTCATTCCATTGGCAGAATTCGATGTTGTTTGATGTTGTCTACAACAGACAACATCAACATCTTCTTCCCAGTCCACGGGGTCCTATGATCTTCTGCTCCAGTTCTCCTCCGACTACATTGTTCCAATTACTCATGATGATGATGGTCACTTTTCCTTTACCCTCATATTGAATAATTACATCAATTTCATCATACATTTCTTATACCTTGACATCATCGTGGTTGGTTGTTAGCGTGTGGACTTGTAATAGTCAAATATCCACTGGCTCAGCGTTTAATTTCACAAACATTAATCTGAGCCGGACTAATAGGAATTAGCCCAAACACTCAATCATCTCAACCTCCAACAAAGAAAGTATCGAGTCTACCAGAACAGTGGACGGGGTTTGACCTACCATGGCCAGGCCGATGCGGTCCTTGTTTTGTTTGATTGTTGTTTATGGCCTACATTTAACGCTACTTGAATGGTAACTCCCGGAAAGCCTGAGTCTTTCATCACCTGCTCCCCGCGCATGCGTCTAGGCCCACTTCAAGTATCCACCTCTCCAAGCGCTGTGTCTCTGTCACGTGATTGTTCGATTCCCCTTCTCTTCCTTTCCTAGTCAGGTGTCAATCGAGGAGCCTATTTAACATGATGTATCGCCTCAAATAGGCACAGAACTATATTCAGTACGCTGCAGTGGCTTATTAAAAGCTTTGTTTTCTTCGTTAACAACCAGCTACAAGACGCCTCTACTATCCAGTGCGCTATGGCGTCGGACTCAGCCGTAGCCAGGGTCGGCGCCAAGTAGCACCCCACCACTTCAAGGATAAACATCNACTCTACTACATCTGGTCCGTTAGTTTGTGTACATGTCTTATAATTCCACGAGGTGTTTTAGAGTATTATTTATAAGTTACTTTCTGGCTGTTATTTGTTCAACTAAGCCATGAACTTGGCGTAGCTCTAATGTGTAGTAATCTCTGTGTGTGCTTTGACATCACAGCAATCCGTCGATTAACGACATTGTTATGTTTACTTCTAGGTTAGATGGTTATTAATATTTAATTGCTTTTAATGTCTAATTATATTTGTAGCTTAACTGCGAGCATATGATTCAATCTGAACAAAACTTAATTTTTTTATGGCTGTGTACGCCTTGTTGGTCTGGTTTGACCTGTTGTATTTCAAGTCACTCTAACAGCTGGCTAGTGTGGTTAAAAAAACAGTTAGCTGTATTAGAGGTAAACACAGTCCACACGATTTAGGATACAATACTAAACTATGTTAGACATTAGGTAACAGTCGCCTCACGACTCCTTGTAGATCCTTATGTTGTGTGCTGAGCCTAGCAACTTCAAAAATATCCTTTAACAAGTTGAGACACTCAGTCTCCCTTTTTACCAGGGGAACGTCAGCACCAAGAAACTAGGGGTTAGCTATTTGGTGTTCATGGACTAATTAGGTCTTTGCCCAAGTCAATTATCTCGTGCTCTCCTTGCTTTTGAACACTCTCATTTTACTTGTTTGCCAGAAGTGTCCAAGGTAGGCCTCTCAAGGCACTTGTAAATGTTAGTATTTAAAACCACTTGGGCGGCTTCCTTAAGATACTTTGAAAGAATGCTGCCGCATTTTAGTTATACTTTAATATCAAGTTTTGATAGGGGCATCTCCGTGAAGCTATGTTTAATCAGTGCAGTCCTAAATAGGACTTAACTATCCCTAATGTAGGGGATCTTGTTAGATGCCCCTATTCTCTGCCTTGGCATTCTCGCAGTTGATGGACGAGCTCATATGAGCAAGAAACCATATAAAGCCTGTCGCCTAGTTACCTGGCAGGTATATATTAGAGAAATAGAGCTATGTGAGTTTACATTATAATTAATTGGGTGGTATACTGAATTATTCTAGCTATGCACTTACGAGTTTGTTTGTTTTGAGCTTTAAGCCTTTATAACTTTAAAGTTATCATATTGTTGTGCAGGAGCTGCCAGCTTAGAACCTTTGATCTTTGTTAGATTATTAATTCTTCTATATGTAGGAATTCACTAATCAATGTTGACAGTCTGATTAAATTAACCATATGCTTTCTAGTATCGCCTCATAAAGTTCCATTAATATTGGTATGAAATTCAGTGAATCAGAGAGCCTGTTGTTTGTGTGTTAGATATGCCTCAAAACGGCATGAATCATTTCTCGCAGTACGTGGACGGGGAACACGTGCCGTCAAAACCGTTACAGCCCGATTTTTCAAATGGCAACTATGTCATGTACTACCACACACTGTTTTATGGAACGGGTATCCATTTCATGAACGAAGGTAGCGACATCACCCGAGAAGCCTTCCCTAAGAGATATTATCTTATGGCTTTCGATCTCACACCTAATCTGTCCACCCACACGACATCGCATTGGAATTTGACGAGGCGTGGTTCTCTGAGCATCAAAGTGAGGTTCACCAGAGCTCTCACCAAAACCATCAACTGTATCGTGTACGAGGAGTTTACCAACATCATCACCATCGACAAAGACAGAAACGTCGTGACCAATTATGGGAGTTAATATAAGCAACTTCCTGCCCCTTATCCCCGTCCTTTAAATCATGGGCGTCATTGTAGATTTCCAGAGCTTCATCGATGACAGAAAGCAGTTTATCATCAAGGAATTGAGTGTTTTATCTGTAAGCGGTATATTACTTCAACATTGGGTGTTAAAACCACTATACTCTATCGAGGAACTTTCCGCCGCTGCTAAAAAGTAAGCTGACTATATCGTCAACAAACTGCACGGTATTCCCTGGGATAGCGGTGATGTGGATTACAGCCTGCTTGAATCCCTCATCTCCCGCACCACAACGCGTGCAGAAACCGTCAACGTCAAGGGAGCAGAAAAGAAAAAGTTTCTAGCCAAATACACACCTACGCCCGTCGTAGATCTGTATGACAGAGGTTGTTCGTCGTTGAAAACACATAAATTGG
>CABFWB010002878.1:0-27758 GCA_902151455.1 Timema bartmani
ATCATAGCGAATGTTTCCGAACAAAACTTAGACATAGAACATTTATTAAAAGTCATTTGGCCTAAAAGTCAATTGGCCTAAAAGTCATTTGGCCTAAAAGTCAGTTGGCCTAAAAGTCATTTGGCCTTAAAGTCAGTTGGCCTAAAGTCATTTGGCCTAAAATGTATTTCGAATAAAAAAATTGATGTAGTTAAGTTCAACAAAAGTCATTTGGCCTAAAAGTCATTTGGCCTAAAAGCCAGTTGGCCTAAAAGTCATTTGGCCTAAAAGTCATTTGGCCTAAAATCAGTTGGCCTAAAGTCAGTTGGCCTAAAAGTCATTTGGCCAAATGACTTTTAGGCCAACTGACGGGTACTCCCATCTAACACCAAACTGTACAGTAAAGATCTTTGTCCTCACTAAAATGTGCGCACACAAGGTCACGTCACCACCGCACAGGGTGACTGTAAAATTACAGCTGATCATGCATTATTATTTTTTAAATCAGATTATAGCGAAAACGCGTAAAGTGAGATCGCTTATAACGAGGGATACCTGTATGTAACGGTCCCATTGTGCATTTTTCTTGTTTATTCCGTTCCGTTATCTGTGTGCAAAACTTTCTCGACTCTCTCGCACTTATTTGAGACCATCATTTCAAATTCCTTAAATAGATTAAAAAAAAAAATTGCTCTAGTTTTTAATAAAGTACATGTCTGTACCCTGAGGCATTGACTTATCATTATTTTATCTATATTTTACATGTTTCACATTTTACAGTTTGAGATTTCACAATATTTCCACATGCACGTTTTAGAATATATGTTTTCATTAGTGTCAGCAACAGCTAAACATGGTGCTTACAGCATTGTCTGTACGTTTGTAATTATATATCTAATTTTTAGATCGTCCTGCGCTCTATAAAATTTCTGCGTTATAGAATAGATTGATTTATGTGTGTTCGGATACCTATAAAGCAATAATATTTTCAATGTAAGAATGATTCAATTTGTAGGTGGAATCCATGTTATGTTTCTGTAAAATAAAGAAAGCGGGGTTAAAAATTGCTTATTATGATATTACTATTATTTTGATAATGTAATATTACGTTGTTGTAAGACATGTGAAGGTATATACATATATATCAATAATCTCTAATAAAAAGACAACATTTTGAGATAGGTTAAATTAGTATGATATTATTTTTTAAATAAGTTCCTTTGGAGTGTCAGCAGAAGTGTCTTCCAAGACAAAACAAACTGTCATCTCTTACTATTTAAGACTTTCCATACAAATGTCATTTTTCATATGAACACGAAATTTGCAATATAAAAAAAGATTAGTCCTTATGTTTAAGGCTTAACTATTTATTTTAACCTGACACATTTTTATCCGAATGATATTTTAGTAATTTATACAAAACGTTAAACTTTGTGTTGAACCTTAAACTGTTTTTTATTATTTACTCTTTGAAAAGAAATTCTCGATTTTGAATATGCTTAAAATGTCAAGTTCTGTGGTATTTGTATTGTTCTTAAACTGATTCTAATTTGTAAACTCAAGCATTCAATTGACTTTCACGATAGATTTTAGACATTTTACAAAGCTTATGAAAGGTTAGCACGATATAAACTTGAAATATAAAAAATAAACTTTTTCAATCATCTAAAAGATGTTACAATACATTTGTATGTTTCTTGCTATGATATTCTGACAATCTAATGTGTGCATATAGGCTACAATCACTTTTTGGTTTTAGTCTTACAAACAGAAATTTAAACAATTTTCACACCATCACACAAAATAGTTGATTTAATATTAAGTTGAATAAACAAATGAAAACCAAAGAATTTTTAAAGATTAGGTAATAAAATGGAGGAAAATTAAATCACTGTAAGTTCTCAACATTTTAAACTATTCCAGAATCGAGAATGAATTAAATGATTAAATAAATCTTCATCTTTCATGATATTTAATACTTTTATTTTATTAGGTCCTGTAGATAAAGTGGTAAAAATTACATTGAGAATGTCAGAATGTCACAGTATTACTGTATATATAAAGTATTTGTTGATTCATAGTAATGATTATAGGTGTTAGTACTGCTATAAATTATTAAAGTATTTTACACTATAAAATTTAGGCTAAACTCTTGTTCATGTGAAGCAGCAAATTACACAAAAGCCAATTTATTCCCAGGGGACAGTACATAAAAGTTGCACATTTTAAGTCACGTTTTGTTCCAAACAAAATATTCCTTTTTTATAATATATTTTACATGTTCAAAAAGACAGTTCATCAATTTGAGGGGGGGAAGGGGAGGGGGAAGTTAACTTACCTAAGTCACAGTTTAGCCTAATTGTAGGCCACATCTCTCACTCACAAACATGTAATAGGTACACCTCAAATTATATTTCAAAGAATAATTGTTTTCTAAAAGCACAATAATTGTTAACAACAAGCACATTTCACCTATTTGGTTAGCAAACCCATTTCTTGCATACCAGACACATTTGCCTTTTATCTTGTGAAAAAAAATCTTGAATAAATCTACATGTAAGCTTGATGACACACACCTTTTCATCACAACTAAACTGATTCCAAGATGCTGCCACACCCATGTTTAAAAGTTAGATGACGTTGCAACTATATAGAAGCCCAAATTAATGCTTACAATAATTATTATAATACAAGCATAACTTTCAAACCTTCCATAATTCAAATATATAATTATGATTCTTAACCAATCTAAATTAACCTGACCTTTCTTGTGTTTATAAATTAAAATTTCAAATGATATTAATCAAATAAAATATTTACTTTCTATACAAAACAATATTATAGACCTACACCACAAAGGATCATGGGTCGACATTATAATGTGAAGATCGAAATTTGAATTTCTGTTAGGTGTACCGAGGGTGGTTTTTCCTAAAAAGGTTTTATTCTCTCTTTCTCCACGCAAATGAGGGTACACTTCATCTAAATATAACCTTCCTAATCCCTAAAACTATTAACGCAACTAGTACATAAGCGTATAACCCAAATGTTAAGAAGCAGTGCTAAAAAATAAGTTATACATTCACTGATAAGATTGCCCATCGGTACCGGTAAAAAATAAAAAGTTACTTTTATGAGGGATAAAGTCTCTCTCGCTTATTCTCACAACAAATTTATAACAATTTTCCATCTAAATCAAGGGTTCCTAAACCTTTATTGTGGCATGGACCTCTTTTGTAGTCTGGGAAAGCCTATGGACCCTTCTCAGAGTAGTATTTAAACATCATAAAATAAAATACAAAGGAAATCACTTACATTGAAAAACTTTCAAAATATTTTTAAAATATACACGCTGGTGAGATAGGACCATGTGTTTCTTTATTTACACATTAAATAAGACAATCTGCTTTGGTGGTCTAATAGTCTAAGGAATCACTTTCACATTTAGATTGTACTGCCACTGACAGGGAGACCGGCGCTCGAACCTGGTTGAGTGTACCGGTAGGCTACTTAGGGTGGTTTTCCTAAATATATATTCTGCTTTCCGTCCTAGCAAATTTGGTTACATTTTATCTTAATTCAACTTTTTTCATCTATAACACACTAGCTTGATTTTTGATATATGTGTATAATTCAAACGAGCAATGTGATAGGGTGCAAAATTAAAGCTAAATTTTATTTTTTTAAGCGACCTTGGGCATCTTGGGGTAAATTTCTTGCCTCAGGACCCGATGTTCGTGAGTTCAAACCCAGCCAGGATCAACGGATTATTCTTGAGTGATAAAAATCTGTAGCACAACTTACTTAGGAGGGGAAGTAAAGCCGTCGGTCCCATGTCGATTGAGGAATGTAAAAGAACCCTGGAAGGTTTGTGAAAAATACCTTTCCGGCAAAATTGGTATTTCCTTTCACTCTCGCTCATAGACATTCTCATGGGCTGATATAATCAGCCGGTTTGGAAAGTGTGTGTTAAATAGGTACTACCTCAAATAGATGAAAAAAAAATTTTTTTTAAAGCTATTAATATCAAAAGTCCATGGACTTAAAATCCATCCACATACCCCTTTAGGCTCGTGGACCCCAAACTAAGAATCTCTGATCTAAAGGCTCACTTTCACAACATAAAACTATTTACACTTTCTCAATCCTTTAATTAATGTTGGGCTTATCTGAGCAGGCCTAAAGTTTATACATCTAATATATCCTTCCTGCGTTCACAGATACTAACAATGATTTATTATTTTCTTATAATAATGTTTGCATATTGTTTTAATATTTAATTTAATTAGTGATAGTGTAATCTTTGAATGTTGATCTTAAATACTTAGTTAAAACCTTGGTTTTTTATTTTCTAAGATAAATAGGTATCTGGTGAACTTTGGTTGGTTTACTCATCACACATTACATATTCAATAATTCATTATTTGGCACACATTATATATTCATGACTTGGCCTATATAATTATGATTTGCCGTACATATGATTCATTCTGCTTTACTTTCTTGCCAAAGTCAAGTTTTACCATGAGCAATATTTTTGAACATTTCTACAACAGTTCTATTCCTCATTGATCTGGCATTTCCATTAAATATTTCATGTTCTTTATGTGTAAAATGTTGTTAATGTAATTTAATATTTATTTCCCACCATTAAATGAACACGCGAGTTCAAATTTTACTAATAATTTATTGTTTCATCATATCACATCCTTGTTAAAAATTGTCTTGCTTATACTTACTATTTATATATATATATATATATTTTTTTTTTTATGGAAAAATCCTTTTTGAAGATCCTATTTCATAGCAAAACTAAGTGCATAGGGGGGCCTAGCCTTTACTTTTCGACTTTTCTAAGTCATAAAGAACGACCCGCTGGTTAACAGACTGTGCTATAACCAGGTCTGAGGGGTGTGCTGGTAACATACTCAACAACATTTAATTGCTCAAACACAAGACCACTTTCATATAAGTCAAACTTCGTACACCTCAATTACGGCGCTATAGTAAATACAAGACTACATCTACCTAAATTCACACGGACTAGGTAGGTGTCTTGTATTTAGTATAGCGCCGCACTTGAAGTGTATTAAGTCTGACCATGAAACCGGCCCATTCCAATTCTGGACTAGGTAGGTGTCTTGTATTTAGTATAGCGCCGCACTTGAAGTATATTAAGTCTGACCATGAAACCGGCCCATTCCATTCTGGACTAGGTAGGTGTCTTGTATTTAGTATAGCGCCGCACTTAAAGCGTATTAAGGCTGATTATGAAACTGGCCCACAGTGTATTTAAAACACAGAAGTGACCCCTACTTGTTGTTAAAGTGCACTCTGCCACTGTTTTGTATCATTACAGTTTTTTTTAGCACCGTGTCTTACTACCTGTTCGGGCTATACGCTTATGTGCTAACTATGCTAGTGGCTTTTGGTTATTAGGAAGCTTGTATTTAAAGGAAGTGTACCCACATTTGTGCGAAGGGAGAGTGAAAAACCAATTTGGAACAACCACCCTCAGTACACCTGACCGAGATTCAAACCTCGATATATCCCCGTCATCAACAGTCTAGTCTACTGCGAGCATTGCATATTAAACCATGCGATCACCAAAGCGGGTGTTATGCCGGGATCACGATCAACTTAGTGTTAGCTTAACATAACTTAACGTAGTATTAACTTAACGTAACGTTAACTTAGTTAACTTAACGTATGTGTGATCACGATTTACGTAACTTAACGTAACAACTCGAGCCAAAACATCTTCATTCTCGAGTATGATCTGTGATTTGTACTAGTTTTACAGTGTTTATCTGTGAATGTTTATAGTTTTCAATCGATATAATAAATATCTATTACAAATTTTTTCTGATAAATTTAGCTTTCCTATTTTAGTGTAATTATTTTGTTTCAATGTCTGATCACTAGAACTTACGCTAAAGAGTAAACATTAGTCATAATACCAACAAATGAGTTACTAAATATCCCTGATGACGTCACTCGCATAATGATTGGCTGGCTAGATCACGTGACATTCTTCAAGTAACGTAAAGTAAAGTAAAAGACCTCCTAGGACATCTCTTACGTTAAGTTAACTGCAAGTCAACGTTAAGTTAAGTGCATCGTGATCGCTTCCATTTAAACACACAAGGAGGTTCTTTACGTTAAGTTACGTTAAGTTAAGTTTAAGTTGATCGTGATCCCGACATTATGCAGTTAGTTTTGCTAAAAAAAATTATCTTCAAAAAAGGATAGGGCTACTCCCAAAAACAAATTACTGACTTTTTAAAGAAGCTATTAAATACATTTGTTAAATATTCTTATGATGTCTTGTATTCTTTTAGGTGAAAATGAAATTATTTTCACAAATAATTGTTTGCTATACAGTGACTCAAGTGCAGTGAATAGGCTATGTAGGTCTATACTAAACATTTGTTTCATTAATCACTTTACCTGTAACCTGCTATGTTTATAGTGCTCAGTAGCGCAATATTAGAAGAGTATAGTTTCTTAGGCAATCACTATTTTATAAAATAATTGAGTCATTGCTTATAACGCGGTTTGGATCCTTACCCCGTCAACTTGTGATGCATAAACAGTACTGAGCAAACCTGTAACACAGGTAAATCAACTAAACAAAAACACACGTGCCACAACATTCAAGAGTTATATATCATGTTTGGTTTATTTATCAGATTGATGCGTGTACAACGAATAAAGTGGCTGTGAAAGTGTGAAGTCTTTTACTGGTACACACAGGGAATATTCTCTTCAGATAAAACTTGACCTTTGTAAAGTTCATGCTGGAAATGTGGTGAGTTCTCTCTCTTAAATATATTTATTTAATTGCCAATAGCTCAACTACCAAAGATTTCCACTAAACTATATGTAAGATACACTGGATTATTTATTTCATTTTCAATTTAATTTTTAAATCTTTTGTTTAAGTTTTTATCCCTCATGTTCCAATCAGCCTATATTATTACTGTGATACCAGTACCTTGTTTTGTTTAGCATTGTGTTTGCATAGATATAGTCAATAAGTAGCCTACATTAATTTATTTTTGCAAAATTTTGATCACATAAGTTATCTCTTACATGTGCAGGTTTGTGTCACTTTTACTGAACTGGCAATATATACACTTTTTAATTCCCTTTTGTTTCTTACAGAATTGAATATAAAACCACCCCCACATAACTTTATCTATTTACTTGTGGAAATCGAGTTCGAATTTCGATCAGGTTTACTGAAGGTTTTTTTTTTTTTATATAAATTGTTTCCCACTTTCCTTCAATTAAAATGTGGGTAGATTATCTCTAAACTTCTTCCTTCCTCATCCCTACTTCATTAGAGTAATTATCATAAATACCTATAACCTGAACAGGTAGCAAGACGTAGTGTTAAAAAAAACTAAATGGCATTGAAACTAAACATTCAAAGTCTGAACGCATGAAATATGAATTACAAACACACATTAAATTTGAAAAATTTTCAAAATATAGACCGTAAGACCTTATAAATTAGTCTAATTTTTTTACTTTTTTTTCCAGAATTTAACTTTTATCAAGAATTTGATTCAACATTATGCCTCTTGAAAAACCATGCCACATAACTGTTTGCGATGAAAACAGTTAATTTATAATAAAAAAAGTGACCTTCTAGTCAGAACATTAACTCCATTGTTTGCAACATCACAGTAATGGAAGCTCTTAAAGACGAGGACCGCAAAAGGCGGTTGCGTCAAATAGAGGAGAGAATCCAGGATCCTCGGAGCATCGCTAATGTGGACTGTCTCTTGGTGGGTATCTAATGGAACAAAATATATATATATATATATTAGTGTAGCTGACTACATGACAACTAAACTAAAGATTTGATTCAACCCAATGTTAATTTTTTATTAACTATCACTAATTCATTTAAGTTCACTTTGTTCTGCTTAAAGATGTTTCACTACTTTTGATGAACTAGCAGGAATGAGGAACCTGTGGCGTTTTCAGGTGTTATGACCTATTCACATATTTTGTCAATTATTTATATTCATTGCTAAAAATTATACACTCGCAAAGAGCGTGTATTTATTCAATAATAAAAAATAAAAATTTGGGGTGTTGCAAGTAGACCTAGGCCCCAATTCACATGGCTTTTGATTTTAATGGTGACCTTTGTTTTTTGTTACATGACAGTGCAGAGGTAGTTATGTTTACTCCGGTTTATACGCCAGGTGAATTTTTTAAATTCCATTTGAGTTTCAATTACAGAGTGGCTCACTTGGCTATTATCTCATATTGAAATTAGTTTCAACAATTTCAATATATTTCAGTAAGTTTGTTTTGTCTTTTTAATGTAGTGTATACACCTGCGTATATTTTCAGCAGGTACATCATCCCTAAAGCATATTATTGATCCACTTGATTTTCACTCCTATGGAATGTTTCAAATGGATTTTGTCTCGTATTGTTGTTTATTTTTAACAGCTTACTAATTGTAAGTATTTTATTTTAGTGCTTTCAACTGATAATTCTGGCAGGTAATTATTTATTATTACTCTCCCCTATGGTAGGGCTCACACCACTTCACCTTTTCAACTAAAAGTCACTTTTTACTAACAAGTGACTAAAAGTCACTCTTTCTTAATCAAGTCACTAAAAGTCACCTTTTCCCTCATTTTCTTACTATCATTCATTGAAATGCAAATTTTATTTATTTATTTATTTATTTTATTGTAATTGATTGATTGTAACTTCATTTTACTGTAAAGTCCTTATGAAGCACATCTAAGGGTCTAAAATATGCTCCTGCCTGCTGATAATCCAGGCTGTTGCAACATTCTCCTACAGGTCGGCAGTGAACGGCATGATAGTCATTAAAGCCCTTGATATTTTTTAAATTTTTTTAAATCGTCAACTTAATCTCATTGCTGTCAGTCCCCCAGAGGAAACACTTGCTTCCAGCACATCTAATACGGAGCCAGACTTGAATCCTACTAAGACTCCACCTATTTCCTGTGTGGCACCTGCTTCATCTTATCCTGGGGCTCCAGCTGGTACAATATAATTGTACAGTATAAGAGAGACTTCAACAAGAGCAGAGATAATTTGGACTTTGAAGACTTTAACTAGAGATGTTTTTGGCTTCTTAGTCTGATGTAATTTGGGATATATTTCAAGCTATGTTTCCTGGAGCAGTTCCTGATAAATTCTTTATATCTACAGGGAAATTGATCTACTTGATAACAGATGGTCTTGGACCTTATTTCAAAGAAAAAATTGTTGAAGATGTAATGCTGGGAAAAAAGAGCTCCAATTAATGGTCAGATAATTTTGACTGCTTAAAAAACAAACAAAAAATAAACACTATAATTTCCTGGAAATACAGAGGAAAAGTCACTATTTTGTCCCTTTTTTTTTTCCTTTTGAAAAGTCACTTTTGGTCACTTTGAGTTTTTGGTCACTATTTCAACTATTCTCATGGTTAGGATCTGGTATGAGCCCTGCTATGGGGATTTTATTATGTTTTTAATGTCATTTAAGGCCCTAATGACCTCACTGTGTTAACGGTCCTAAAAACTCCAATAATGATGATGATGATTATGACGATGATGGTAAAAAAAATTCTTATTGATCTATCTATTTTTAGTTGGCGCACTATCATATTATTAACTTTTCACTAAAGACCATTACAAGTGCACGGCATGTCAGCTTGATTCAGAAACATTGGTTTAGAACAAACTTGAGAAAAAGAAAATATGAAAAAAAAAATATTGAAATTTTTCTTGTTGAATCCAAAAGTTCTCATAAATGAGCTAACACTTTATTTAACTTGGTTTGCGTCTGAAGTGTACGGCCTTATGAGGAATCCATGAAGTGACATACTAAAGGAACACCTAAACTAACTCAATAAAATTGCCTAAACTCATTAATAATGTGCAATATTAAATACGTATTGCCAGCACATTAATTGTAATATAAATTATAATGAATGTTAACTTAGTGAACCCATGCAAATCTCACCAAATAAAAAAAATCTAATCAGTAATACACTTTAACTGGTTCACCAACATGGAAAGCACTTTGAAAAACCAACATTACTGGTATAAGTGCGATCAAGCCTAGGAAACATATCTTGTTTGTCATTTTGTTTAACTTAAAACGCACACACATGCCAAACAATTCATGTAAGAAAAGCTGGTCTGAAAGATAGACTTCTTGTCCTAAGTTTGCTTATTGCTAGTTTGTTCAATTGGTTAAATTTCAACCCCTAGACGTCGCAATTCAATTGACTATATATTTAAATAGCCTTCATTTCATTTCTACATTGTGTTTTTCACTAGGTTTTTCCATCCTTGTTTAGGAGAACGCTAGTGCATTTCCTTTAAACTCACAATTTCTGACATATTTAATCTAAATTCAACCTTCCTCATCATCACCCGCTTTGGTGGCCGTGTGGTCTAATGCGCTACTTTCGTGCTAGACTAGACTGCCGAAGACGAGGAGATCGGGGTTTGATCCCGGTCAAGTGCACCGAGTTTTTTAAAAAATGTTTTTCCTCTATCCTTTTATGCTAATGCGGGTGCATTTCCTCTCTATGAAGCCTTCCTAACCCCTAGTCCATTACTGAAAATAGTACATAGGCGTATAACCCGAATGATTAGTAAAACACAGTGCTAAATAAAAAATAGTGATAGTAAAGGCAAATTTGATTAGAGATTGACCAGCTAATTTTATAGAGTGAACAAGTAAGAACCAACATTGTTGGGCATGAAGACCAAATTTCTGCCTTATCTAGTCTGGTTTGCCGGGGAAAGGGGTTTTGATTTTCAAATGGGATAAAGATGAAGAAGATAGAATTTGAGAGGAAATACACCCGCATTTGTGGGAAGAGAGAGTGTGGTACCATCTTGGACAGGGGTTCCCAATTAATTGGTGGTCCGCGGACCTCGTAACCCATCTAGGGGCTTCGTTGCACCATTCATATTTAAAAAACTATCATTTTATTCCACACTTTCACATAGCCTATATTACTGGGGACATTTCTTTAGTCCACTTACGATGAATTGCTACCAGAAGTAGTATATAACGTCACTGAGCACCAGGCGTGATTTAGTGACCATCTTAAGAGATTACTTCCCCACACCAAATCCTGAAAACTTAAGGATAAGGAATCCTATTGAATGTGATGATGTACACTTACTAAAAATTTTATCCGTGGAATAGCAAGATGCACTTGTTGATGTGACTTGTGATGGTTCATTGAAATAATTTTTCAAAGAATGTAGACTGGACCATTTCTGGGTGAAAGTTTTTCCCTGATTACAAGAACTTAAGTGAAAAGCTTTGAAATATTTAGTGTCCTTTTGTTCGACATATATTTGTGAACAGTAAAATTATTTTCAACATTTGTTATATGAAGAACAAGCATAGAAATCAGCCCGATGTTGATCCAGTTTTGAGATTAAAACTAGGAAATATTGAACCACGTGTAGAAGGGATTGATAGAAGAGAATGATGGAAATAAAGATGCAGGGGAAAAACCAACAAGGGAGACCAAAAAAGAGATGGGAGGAGCAGATAGCAAAAAGTGTGTAAGTGAGAGTAGAAAAATTGAAGCAATTTAAGGTGGAAGAATGGTGGAAGGATAGAGGAAGATGGAGGTATTTTACTAAAATGACCTGAACACAGGCTGAGAACATTTGAGATACGGTTATGGTAATTTGTTTTCAACTAAAATCTGGTTTCCAACTATACCATCTGAGCAAGCCAACAAAAAATGGATCGGTGAGTCTGTCCGTTATTATGCTGTCCGACAGCACATTTTTCGAGCTTGTTTAGCTTCTCTGCGTGTAGACTTTCCAAAACTCCTTGTACATTACTGTGAAGCTTGTTTTCTGACAAGTCTGGCTATGCCGCATAAGGCCCACACTACGTATCTTAACCTTTTGTTTTCAACCTTCTTCCAAATATATGGGTTTATATTTTTTTTATGTAAAAATATCATAATTTTTAAGCAATCTATTGGGTTTTTTTGCAGCCAAAACAAAGTGAATTCTATTTTCTGCAAGCTCTCAACATCGAAAGCCAACACTGAATAACAAAACTTGGGAGATTGGAATGATCTTTAGGTTACGGGTATAGCCGCATCAAGTATCATATTCGTATATTTGACAAATGACACCTTAACACATTAATTACATCTTAAGTGGGCTGTACATTTTCATTTAGGTGTATCTTATCCATCCTATATCAAGGTCAAAAATTTATCATTATGATAGATATATTTATAAATATTTAAAAAAACTTAAGTAATCTAAAAATGATTTTAATAGCTTAATTTATAAAGCCTAGTGTGCACTTAAACCATGTTTGTAAACTTTGTTGTTTCTTAATGTTTTCTGTTGTTTACAATAATAGGGAAACAGTTTTCAAACATGTCAACAGAGCTACTCACATTATTTTCAAACATGTCAAACAGAGCTACTCACATTATTTTCAAACATGTCAAACATAGCTACTCACATTGTTTTCAAACATCTCAAAAAGAGATACTCACATTGTTTTCAAACATGTCAAACAGAGCTACTCACACTGTTTTCAAACATGTCAAACAGAGCTACTCACACTGTTTTCAAACATATCAAACAGAGCTACTCACACTGTTTTCAAACGTATAAAACAGAGCTACTCACACTGTTTTCAAACATGTCAAACAAGAGCTACTCACACTGTTTTCAAACATGTCAAACAAGAGCTACTCACACCACTGTTTTCAAACATGTCAAACAGAGCTACTCACACCACTGTTTTCAAAGATGTCAAACAGAGCTACTCACATTGTTTTCAAACATGTAAAACAGAGCTACTCACACTGTTTTCAAACATGTCAAACAGAGCTACTCAAACTGTTTTCAAACATGTCAAACATAGCTACTCACATTGTTTTCAAACATCTCAAAAAGAGCTACTCACATTGTTTTCAAACATCTCAAAAAGAGCTACTCACATTGTTTTCAAACATATCAAACAGAGCTACTCAAATTGTTTTCAAACATGTCAAACAGAGCTACTCACAATTGTTTTCAAACATGTCAAACAGAGCTACTCACATTGTTTTCAATCATGTCAAACAGAGCTACTCAAATTGTTTTCAAACATGTAAAACAGAGCTACTCACATTGTTTTCAAACATGTAAAACAGAGCTACTCACATTGTTTGAAACATGTCAAACAGAGCTACTCACATTGTTTTCAAATATGTCAAACAGAGCTACTCACATTGTTACACACTCAAACTTCAATGATCAAACATTGTTTTCGCCAAGAAGAAAGAGAAAACAAAGAGAGTTTTTTGTTTGTTTGTTTTTTGTGTGAAAAAAGACTTTAACAGGAGGTGGAACAGATATTCCTATTATTAGCTACTATCTGGGGTGAAATTTTTCACATAACGCTTAAAACAGAATTCAGAATCATCTCTTGTGTTGTTAGCCCGGGAGTGCACGCAGCTGCTCTGTGAGACTCACGAGAAACTGTTTTTAAAACTGTGAATTTTCTTTTCACTTCTCTACGCTTAAATCTTCAGTTCCTTTCTGTGGGGAGACCATGAGTGTATTGACTTCATGAAAGTCAAATTCCACAAAGTCCGCTATCTTTGAGTGAATACTAAACAATGTTGAGGTATCACAAATTAGCTGCGTGATCTCCTGTCTCAGCTCGCGTCATTGGACGCCGTGCAGAATCTGGGAAAAAAAAAGTTAAAAACAGGGTACCGGTATTTCATTCATTCTATTACTGATTGTTAGAGCTGCATTTAACCTCTTCAGTGTCAAATTTAGTGTTTATATATTATCACGTTTATTATGAATTAAGGGGGCTAAAAAAATACAAGTTTTTTTTTTAAATCTTTGAATTCTGTATGTTAAACTTAATTAAAAAAATATATTTAACTTAATTTTAATTATGTATTTCTCCAGAAATATGTAGAAACATTAATTTTAATTTTAAATTTTATGTTTAAAAATATTTTTGATGACATAGTGATAATTTTAAAATAATATTTTAGTTTAAAATAAAAATATTCCTTCAGAAATTTCCAAAAAGTAAAATGTGTGTGGTTATGTATATTTATATATATATATATATATATATATATATTTTTTTTCCAAAACTCCTGAAGATGAAGCACCCTGAAACTGAAATCTGGGTGGACACACAGGAAACTACACTGTTATGTTAACTTTACACCACTACCGGGCTACAGCCAAGTCAATAGACTCATTTTCTGAAACACTGGACACCTCAGATACACTTGTATCACTAACCGAGACATCAACATCGATTTCATCCAAGTCGCTAAACTCATCACTTTCTTCCAACATTTTAAATTATCCAAAATAAATATCAACTGTCGGTTATAAGCTATAATTAATATAGAAATCTGCGGCTATAGTACAGTGTAACCAATGACTTTATCTTATTGCTATCTAGCGGTCTTTTCACATACTTTTTGTAAACAAAATATATCGGGCTAATGTATTTTTAAAATGAAAGATTCGTCATACCCGTAATAGCTCGAGCAAATAATTTTCTACACAAACCCATAATAACTCGGGCAAATAATTTTCTACACAAACCCATAATAACTCGGGCAAATAATTTTATGCACCAACAACACCATAATAACACGGGGGCAAATCACTGAAGCAGTTAAATAAATAATTTGTTTCTTTACAATATATATATATATAAAAAATAAGTTCAGCCCCTAGGGGAAATATATAAAATTATAAATTATAGTATGATTTACTTGCATAAGAATATATAACTTTCTTTTCAAATAATTGGACTGGTTGCTAATGTGTCTACTTTAGGTGCTTGGGCAGTGGTGCCCTTGACAACCAATCATCAACGTTCTGGGAATATTTTACCCATTCAACATCATAATTATAATTCAATAATATCAGAGCCCATCGCTGCAATCTGTTTGCTGCATACGCTGGAATACCATGCTTTGGACCAAAGATAGCTAACAAAGGCTTATTATCGTTAACCAAAGTTCACTTCCTTTCGAATAATTAAGTGTAAAACTTCTTAACGCGGAAAATGAGCCCCTCTCCTTCCTTATGCAACTGGCTGTAAGATTCTTCCACTTTGGATAGCGAGTGGCTTGCAAACGCTTCTCTTCACTGCTAGGATATCTTTGTCAAATCATTTCACCGAGTCATAGGTCTGAACTATCAACTGATAGATGAGCCAGATACTGTGGGTTGAAATGAGCCAGCAATCGGTTAGTTTGAACTACCTCTTTGATCTGGTAGAACGCCTGTTCACAACTCTCATCCCACTCCCACGGCACGCCTTTACGCAATAACTTATACAGGGGACCCAAAATTGTGGCTAGAGAGGGCAAAAACTTAGACATATAATTTATAAATCCTAAGTATGACTGCAGCTCCTTCACGTTCTTCGGCCTGGGAGCTTCTAAAATTGCACAAACCTTGTCCTCAGTTGAATTCAAGCCATCTGCGTCAATCCTGAAGCCAAGATATTCCACTAAAGATTTACCTACCTTTAATTTCTTTATGGACAAGGTCAACCCACAATCTCTGAGTATCGCTAGACTACCAAGTAAAGTGTCCATTATTTTTTGGAACTTGGCAGAAGCACGTGCAACCCCAAAGGGCAAGCGGGTATATTTGGACAAGCCTTTTGGCTTGGTTATTGTCGTGAGCAATTGAGATGTCTCCTCTAACTCAAACTGTTGATAAAAGTTGGACAAATCGAGCTTCACAAACACCTTGCTGCCCTGAACTTTGTGAAACAGATCCTCAATCCTAAGAAGAGGGTGCTGATCCACTTGTAAACATGGATTTAAAGTCAACTTATAGTTGCCACAGATTCTAATTTCCCCACCCTTTATCATCATGAAAACTATAGGCAATCCAAATTGACTGTAGTCCACAGACTCTATAATCCCTTCTTTCAAAAGTCTGTCAATTTCAGTGGCAACCCCCTCTTGAAGATCAAGTGGGATTGGATGAGCCTTCATAAATTTGGGCTTAGCATCTCGCTGCAGAGACAATTACAATTTTCCTTTGTTAAACTTACCAAGACAATTTGTGAAAACCTCTTGAAATTACCCAAAAATTCCTTTAAGCCTATGCTGCGTGTTGTCTTCTGAGAAGAACACTGGCTGTACCATCTTGTTACGGTTGGTGTCTATAATGCAAAATCTCAATTCCCTAAACCAGGCCCTTCCCAGCATTGGTGGGCCATCCATCTCCACCACAAAAAATTGGAAGTTCAGAAAAATGTGTCCATTATATTCGACCTTGACAGTGATGATACCTAAGGGTATTGATTTTTCCTTGAAATACAATACAAAGGTTTTGGAAATTGGAGTTAGCACTAAATTAGGAAAATTTTCACTAAACGATTTCAACTGTACTATTGTGCTCAAGCCCCCAGTATCAAATTGAAATTTAATGCTTTCATTGTTAATCTTCAAAACAACATGATAATTCAGGCTCTCTTCTTCTGCCTCATTAATCTTGTACAAACTTTCACTATCATCTTTGATATCTTCAGATAAAATGTGTGTATTTTCTTGAATTTTCCCTTTAAAATAAGACTTTCTTATTTATGTTATTCGATTTACCCTTATTTCTGCATAACCTTGCTAAATATCCAATCTGTGAGCAAATATTGCTTGTGTAACCATGATGCTTACAGTTTTCTGAGGCATGGTTATAACCTACGCAAACATCACAATGAACCCCTTTAGAGGAACCAGGCGGACGTTTTAGTTGGCTAATTTGTCTACTTTGGCTATCCCTTGTAGATATATGACAAACTGGTTCCTTTTTTATCTTAATATCTGTTAACCGATATTAAAGTGGAAACGCTTGCTTAGCACTAGCTAGCTCTACTACTTTGTCAATTGTCAACTTAGTGGGGTTTTCCTCAAAAAGCCTATCACAAATGGGACCTTGACCCATTCCTAAAACAATTTGATATATTAGAGCAAAATCTAGATGGGTGTCAGATTCATAATTCACCACCAATTCCCGTATTCTTGCCAGCCACTCATTTACATTCTCTTCAGGCTCTTTACTAGATTTGAAAAACTTATATCTCGCAGCAAAAACAGACTCCGCGGGCAGAAAGTACTTGTCAAACAACTCAACGAGTGCATCGTATTTCAACTCCTTAGGCTTGTAAGGTTCACTTAAGTTATTCATTAACTTAAAAGCATCTTAATCCAATGCATTGAGAAACAGACCTTGTCTTCTGGTTTCACTCTTGGTGCGATTAGCGTCGAAGAAACTCTCCATCCTAGTTTTGTAAAGAGACCAGTCATTTATTAAAGTAAACTCCCTCAAGACGCCAATGGAGGTGGTTTCTTCGCCCTCAGCCATTTTGAATGCAAATATAGACTCCTTCCTTGGGATTGACGTCTCAGGTCTTCAATTTCGGGATGCACTTGGTAAGTTTGAAAACTTGAATCCTTACTATTCTTGGTTTTGGTCAACACCAGATTCGACATTGGGTAATCCTATCCTTGTCGCCAATGTTAAATACTCGCCACTATTTTACCGTTCACACTTCCTATCTTGTCGCACAACACCTCGCAAGTCACACCTCTCACAGATCATCATACCATTTCATAGCCAAAACAATGCTACCAACTATACCACTGTAATATCCCACAGTTCCAACACAATTTATTACATTAAAAACAAGAGACTCAGCAATAACACACCACAGTACTTATTTTCCTGGTCCTATAGCTTCTTAGTGCTTCAGTTTTATGATGAGGCATGGCCTGAACATGTGTACTTGAACAAGAACATCACAAAACTAAGATATTAGAGCTGTTTGATTACCTTATTGAACATTAATAGGGTGGATACTAATTTATACAATAGAATATCAGTATTTTAAAAATTTGATTTCCTACTATAGTGAGATTTGACCCATCGTCTTGGTCACCCCTCTTTAAGTCAGAATTTCTAAAATCTCAAGAAATAGAATTACTCTTTCCTTGAAGTCTTCAAGAAGAATTTTTGATCAAGGACTACGGAATTACTACTTTTTTACAAACATAGTCAATAGTCATCTTAGAGAACAAAGTCAAAAGACTTTTGCACTATGAAATCACAAAACTGAACAAAGGTCCAAACTTCTAATTATTACAGCTTTGATACAAATATGTCTTCTCTAGCATGGTGAAGGTTTGTTATCCACCCGGTAGCAGCTTTATAAGAATACGTTTAAATGTCTGTCACACTCTCCAGCATTGTGATAATTTTCTAAAATGGTGATTTAAACATTTGTCCTAGTTTTATCTCAAGCATCCATGTCTCTTTTATTTCCAGGACACTGTTCAAGCCTTGGTGGCGGACTGTGATCATCCTTCTGTCAAGAGGATGAAAAATGTTGAGGCTTATCTGAACAGATGTGAGTCATTATTCACAATTATTTATTACATATCTAATAGTTTTGGTATTTGGGCTTTGCGTCTAGCTACCTGTTGAGACTTGGTTGGATCGACTCCCTGCAAGGTCAAAGTTCTATAGTCCTAACATGGTGCAGAAGCCCGATATTGCGCGGTTGATGAGGGACATACTTCACCCCGCGCTATAGCTTAACTGTTGTATGTGTGCATCAGGGAAAAATTACTACAGCATAATGCACTTCTATACCTCAATTTAAATCATCAAACATAGAAATAAAAAATAAAACCTACTAGTTATACACTTTACTCGTATGAAACGTGAAATACACTAGCTGCATTGCATTTCATCACTCAACTCATTGCAGGTCTATTTGTCCTTCATCTTAAAAAAAAGCCTGCAAGTGCAGTTTGGAGCGTTAATGCAGAGCAGAATTTCACTAATACGGTAATGTTTTTTTTTTTCGGGAGACATAATCTTCACCGCGTTATATCTGAATTCAGAGTATATCGGACCACGCTATATCAGGTTTCTACTACTGTATCAGTTGTGCATTGATCACTCACTACACGAACAGCTTCAGGTGCTGTGCTTCTCTTAAGTGTATGAATAAAACATGCAATGTTAATTGTGTACATACATTATGCATCAAGATTAATTTAGTTTTAAATATATCACTTTCAATTGACATAGAGAAATGGCCATAAATGCCAACATACAAAGTAATGCTGTGCTGAAGTTTTCACAATTTAGGCATGAATAAAACCACACACTGTAATATTTACGCCAAAAATCAAAATGGCTTTTGACATAATGTTAATTTTCCTGTATATTTTTATGGATTAATTTTTCTGTGTTATTATCTAATAGATTTATAATCTAGCTTTAATTCAAGTAATTGTATTATATTTGTAAGAAGGTATAGGAAGGGTGGATAGAAACATATAAAAGGGGACGAACAAAATATGGCTTCAAGTAATTCAAGTAAGTTACTCAAAATGTAAGGTGAATATTATTCATTTCTTTTGGTACTTTTCACTTACATTTTGGCATAAAGAATATTTTAACTAACAAACCAATGTTAAATATTCCTTAACAACTAAACATCAACCCGTTTCGGTGGATGCATGGTCTAAAGCGCTTTTCTCATGTTAGACCAGACTGCTGATGACAGGGAGATCTAGATTTGACTCTCCCCACAAATGCAGGTACACTTCCTCTGAATATAACCTTATTGATTCTTAAAACTATTAGTGTAACTAGTACATAAGTGTAGAACCCCAACAGGAAGTAAGACGCAGTGCTTAAGAAAAATCAAAAACTAAACGTAATTTCCAAAACTTTGGTAGGTAGGTCTACATTATTAATCTGTTAGGAAACTTATATTAATTTAAATTAGTTGATTTGAAGAAATGTGTGAGTCTACTTTGTGCATGACTATGATCTGTCAGGAAGCCAACCAATTTTCCTCATAAACCATAACCATGTTCAAACGAATCTTAAAATATTCTTATAAACCTTTTTAAATCTGTTAATTTAGAATGAACAACTATTATTCTACCTATTTTGTTTGCTTTAGATGACAGTGTAGCAGTGTCCATTTGTAAGCTCCGCATGAAAACTGAAGATTTTTCGTTGATCAAAGTAATAGGAAGAGGAGCTTTTGGAGAAGTACAGTTGGTAAGATCCTGCCCTACTGCCAGTTTAGGAACTTAATAAAGCTCAGTTTTTTTGAACACATTATTGGAATTAGTACTAATGAGTATGTGTTTATTAATATAATTTTAAATTATTTCCAGGTGCGGCATAAATCAACCCAAAAAGTTTATGCAATGAAACTACTAAGTAAATTTGAAATGGTAAGTATAATTACTTCAAACAATTAAAATAGTCATATTATTATTTATAAGAACATTATTGTGCTTGCTTTAATTAAATGTGTTTATGTTGTTCTTTCTGTGAGAGAAATTTATTAGGAAGGGATAGAGTTATTAATTAAATATATAATGTAAAGGCAGTGATGTTAATAAATGTGGATTATAGCTTCAATACAATTTTATTGTTTTATATGAGAATATCCTAATTTGAAAACTGATCAGTACAAATATCATCAGGCTGATATTAATACTTTATAAGAAATTTCAACTATAAATCAATACTTTGAGGTAATGAAAGTGAAGTAAAGTGTCAGTGTAAACATTCTAAATTACTATACATAGTTTTATAATATAAATAAACACCTTATTATGGAATAATAAATTGGTAGATTATTGGCATTATACATATTCTACAGAATTTTGATTGACTTATTTAGTTTTTCTCTTTCAATCATGACCATAAGGACAATTTTTATTTATATATATATACTCTGTTTATGGTGAAATCTAACAATCTTGTCTTGACGGGCTTCACTATGGCTCTACGATCCGCCATAGTGGAAACAATCAAGGTGGACTTGCAACATTTCATGCCAAACAAAGTGTACAAACATGGGTTTTGACAATGTACCTGCATGAAAAGGGGTATTCTATAAATCCGCCAAGCAAACTTTCAATGTGAACAAACTTGTAACCAATCACAGCGTCAACAAATAATGCCAATGGTGTGGTTGGAAACCTTAATTTAATTTGAACACATTTCCTAATTGACAGGCAAGTCTATTCAAGACTTACTGTTAGCTTTTAATTTGCTTGGTACCGACATCCATATATGTAAGAATACAATTAGATTTTAACTAACACGCGTCTCATTTGTCGAATGGTCTAAGGCATCACACTCAGAGTAGACTAGACTGCCAATGACAGGGAAAACTGTGTTCATATCCCAGTCAGGTGTACCAAGGGTGGTTTTCCCTCAATGGTTTTCCACTTACTCTCTATAAAAATGCTGGTACATTTTTTATAAATTCAACCTTCCTCATCCCTAACATATTAGTTTAATTATTAAATATGCGTCCAAACCAAATATGTAGTAAAACGCAATGACAACAAAAAACCTATCATTATCCTGACTCTTGACCTATGAGGCTAAGGTTCATTACTGACTGGGTACATTGCGAAGGAATTGTTTCTTAAATAATATCTTGACATAATTTCTAATGATTTTTCTTGAGATACTCATCATGGGGCCTTAATTTAATCAGTTTAATATGTGGATAAGACAAACTGGTAGTTAGACATGAGACACACACAAATTATTTCATGGTAAATGTTTAGGTAAACAGGTATTTTCAGATCGCATGCTGAGTAAATATAGAAAAATGACACTAGGGCAGGGATTTGAATCCTGATTGTCAGCTTTATGCGCTGACTGCTCTATCATCTGAGTCAGTTTGAGGTTTATATTGTATATCTAACTATCAGTTTGGGTTGTACGCTTATGTACTAATTACACTAATGGTTTTATGAAGGTTATATTTAGAGGAAGTATACTCACATTTGTGTGGAGGGAGAGTGGAAAACCATTTTGGAAAAACCACCCTCAGTACACCCGACCAAGACTAGAACCCCTGTGACGGTGATGTGACTATCCCGCCCTGCCTCTTTCTATCTTCCGCACAGTTGTCTGGCGCAGCGCTTGGGGGTATTTACTAAACCTGCCGCTAGAGCTGCGCCAAGTGAGGTGGCGTGGAACTTGTCCGTCACTGGCACACTTGTGATAATGCTCGCTTGCAATGCGCAAGGAATCGACCGGGTCAAGGAAAGAGGATAACTTGAATGTACTTCAACAATATCGTTGTTCAAAGAAAATAAACCACTATTCCAAGTTCAACATGTGTGTTTCAATCAGTGGGTCGCCAGGCTGGGTTCATCATTAAAGAGGAAACTTGCAGGGATGGCTAAGAGTGAGGGAGTTGGATAAGCTAAGGAACTCCACAATGTCACAGGGAGTATGAGGAGTTCCATGTTTCAACCCAATCTCTCTGGCAGTCTAGTCTACTGCGAGAGTAGTGCCTTAGACTATGCTGTCACTGAAGCGAGCTATAGCTATTTGATTTACTTTTACTTAATTCTATAAATAGCAGAACAATTAGACACAAATTGATTTGTCATATTATGAGAAAGAAAATATATTTTATAGTGCTATAATTTTGTTCCTTCTGAAAATTAAACACTTTCTAGATAGAAACAATTTAATCAAAACATCAGATACAATTCTAAAATATTTGTTTTGCACACTATATTTAAATTTTGGCTAAATACTTAGCTTGATAGATTTTCACTATACATATTTGACATACCTTAAAGATAATTTTTTTTCTTTACCTTAAATTGTTTAAAGACTCATAGTAAATTTCAATCAGTAATATTAGCTCACCATCATTATCATCAACCGTTTCCAGCTTGTGGCTGAGTCAGTTTAGTAAAGGTCTCTCTATCTTCCTCTGTTTTTCCACTATTCCTCTTTCTTTATTTGCTTCCACTCACTAATCTTAGATAATTATTTATAAAGTTATCATCTCCGTCATACCATAAAGCTTCCAACCACACTTGTTAACATCTTGCTGTGACGTATCTGGATGGAGAGTAATATGATCCATCTTTGCCGACCTCTCCTAAGGTGCTAATATAATCTAGTAGGAATTCATAAACGCCAGGAACCAAGTGGGTTTGTAATGTTCCTGGTTGGAGCTGTCCAGCAGTTGGAGCACAAACAGGGGAGGAGGAAATTACAAATAACAATACATTGTGTATGGTGTTGTGTTGTGTAAACGACAATAAATTCACAAAGCTCCATTTTGCGCTACTATACCATTTGCCTTTTGTTTCCCAGGCATTTAGGTCTTTAACTAACAATTAACCAAAATAGGTTGTTTTAGGTGGGAGGAGGGGGAGGGTGGGCTTTTCAGAGTGGAAAACACCAACTTTTAAATTATGTTTATAAGTCTAGCTACGGTATACTCCCAATTAACTGTAGGCGGATTACCCGCTTTGCGGCACCACCAACAGCAGGGGATACATTTTTTTTTAAATCCGCATTGATAAAGAATACAGTGCTACTGATTGTTGTAATCAATAAATCCTTAAGGAAGAGATAATGGCCAGAGGGGCAATAAGTGTATGCAAGGGGGACTGCACTGGAATGGACTCATAACCTGCTTAGTTATCTGACACAGGAAGATGACACGCTCCTATCTGGCAAGCAGATGTTACGGGAACTACATATTGGGATAAGGAAGAAGCTGCAATGAAGAAGAAGACTAATACAAACTTTTTAAGGAATGTGTCCAGTTTTAATATACCGTAAATTGAGTTAAAGTGTGGTTTTTTTATATTATCTTAGGGCGTGAAATATAATGATCTGTTCATAAAAGCAATCATGATAGGTGTGAGTACTAGTTTGAATTGAATGTGCTATATCCGCGGTTTTGAGTTATCCGTGGCACTTGTTCTATCCACTACAGCGGATAATCTGGAGTTAACTGTATATAGCAATATCTCATTCATGCAGCTCCTTTAAATATAAACGCTATGATACACATACTAAAATTACCCTTGGGCTAAAATTAGACCTCCTATATACATTTTAGCTATTATATTAATAAGTTTGATCAATAATTACATTTTAATCTCCTTGCAACTATGACTTATTATATAAGCTCTCATTTAATTTCATTTTGAAGTGAAGCAACAAACTGTCCACAATTCTAAAATTAGGAATTACATCAACAAACATTTAAATCGTGTACGTTCTCAGCAAAGTATTAATTAGTTCTTAAAAACAGCTCACTCTCTTATATTCCCCAGACATGTTATTTTATCCTCCTCCTCCCAAGTGTTTCGTTTTTGCAAGGAATCTCTCGGAATAGCTGATTTTGGTAGGCATTCTGTTCGGAAAGGTCTTTCTTCTTACCAAAACCCTACTATAAAGTGTAATATGATTGTGAAAAGACCTTCAGAACGGACTTCCTACAAAGATAAGTGTGAAGCTGAATATGTGTTTAGTGAGACTGTTCAAACCAGTTTTATTTTTCAGTTTGAAGTGGTGTGACTTTACTCTACATATAATTTCAGATCAAGCGCTCTGACTCAGCATTTTTCTGGGAAGAACGTGACATCATGGCTCATGCCAACTCTGAGTGGATAGTCCAGCTTCACTTTGCCTTTCAGGACACCAAATACCTCTATATGGTCATGGACTACATGCCAGGTACTTTTAACTTTAATTCCGAGGGGACTAGTACTACTCGACACATAAAACATTGCATCTCGTGGCTAAGCGCTGCAATCGCTCTAGACTAGGAAAGGCGAAGGGATGAGAGGAGCGTTCTAGTACAGTCGGTACCAAATGGATAATGAAACATAAGTCCTTCTCTGAGAATAGTTGGTTTAGCACGTTTATTCAAAGCCATTTTAAAAACACTTTACGTGCCTTGTATATAAAGTTGATTGGGTATCCGTAATGTTTGTCATAAGAGGAAAAAAATAAAGTAAAAACATTCTACACAAAACTACTGAAAGTCCTAAACTAAGCTAAAGTAAGCTGACCAGAGTGTACACGCCAGAATGTCAAGATAACGACTGATGATATGTATCATTGGTCTCCCCCTACATTCTTCAAGAAGTTGACATTCTATCCGCATGCACTGTTTACTGTGTCGAGTAGTAGCTAGGAGGAATATCCTCGTCTACTTGACTTTGGTCTCGAGGTCTGCGGTTCAAGCCTCAGAAGGGTGCATTAATATTATTGACATGATCTTATTTAGAGGCTCACATATTGGGAAAGTCATGATTGTGTTCTTTCTATTGTTCAAAATCAGGGTTGGCACAACTAATTCCAATCTCACTCTTGAGTGTAGTTCCAGACAGGGTTGCCACAGGTGGGTATAACAAAACAACTGGATTTTATTTGTTTCGACACACTTTAAAAAACATTGCTTATAGTAAATTAAAAATTGCCTTAAGTTGCTCTTAAAAAAACTATCGGTAATGGTACTCAATAGATAATTTATTATTTAGTGTTCAATCTTTTGAGTGTAACTGAAAGGGGGGGGGGGGAAGGGGGAATTAGCACTGTCTTACCACACATTTGGGTTGTACGCGTATGTACTAATTACTATAATGTATTAGGATGAGGAAGTTTGAATTTAGAGTAAGTATACCTGAGTCAACATAAAACAGTAAAAATATATTAAAACGCTATTTGGCTTCAAGAATATTTCATACAATTTAATTCGGCTTTGTCTCAAATCAATGAACAAGTAGGTACTCATCAGCTCTATAATTTTTCTTAATTTAAAATGTATCTCTATAAGGAAAACCTCTTTTCACTTTATGAGGTAATTGTATTATGTTTGGAAGAAGGTACAGGAAAGGTGGATAGAAACATATAAAAGGAACAAACAAAATATGGCTTTTACAATGAAAAGAAGAACACAGTTCACACTCTACATTGCTGCCATTGCACAAAGAGGTAATGGTTGTCTCTTAAAGAAAATCGATCGTCGCCGCCCAATCCCCTGACCTAGGTTTCATTCTTACTTTAAAATGTAAGTTTTTAACTAGTACCTACATTCAAGAACAATGATTGATTTTGTGGTCTATGATGAGAGATTTAGAAGTTTAGTGAAGAAATACTAGGACCGTGCGTGGAGCTGAATGTGGAATGAATCACTTCTTAGTGATCTCGGTAGTTGAATTAAGTAGGAATTTTGTAAGGAAGTGGCGCACGAGTATTAAGCAAGTAAGAGTAAAAGTGGAACAGTTGCAGAATAAAAGTGTGAGCACAAAATGAAAAATTTCTTGGGTGGAACATTTATCAGTATTCTGTCGCCCAGGAGGCACAGGCGTCGGCAAATTACTTCCTCTGTCTTTGCGCTGTAGTTGTTCACAAGTTGGGACTGCCGGCCCACTTCTCATGTCACCATAACAACAGTCTTGACGACAGTCACACCAGGATAAAAGCTGCCACCCACATCTTCCTCAGCCAGCATCTATGACGAGGAATAGACTGAGAACCATGAGAGTGATGAATATGGTATTACAGGGAAAATCAGGGAAAACTGGAATTAGCCGGGAATTTGAAGTGGTCGGGGGAAAAACGAGAATAAGTCGGGAACTTGGTCATTTACAACAAAAAATCTGGGAAAATGTTGTTTTAATCAAAATATGAAATATAATAATAATTAAATCAGTAAATTATATTAAGATTCAAACTGTTGTTTTTTTTAGCAGTGTAATATATTTTCTAATTTTCTAATTCCTAGTAGACTATGTTAATGTATAAAAAGGGGTAGAAGGATGTGACATACTGTTGAGTCGGGAATTTTAAGAAATGATCAGGGGAAATCAAGGAAAAAGCCTGGAATTTCATTGGTCAAATTGAGTAGACACCATGGTATGTATTGGGAATATGATTAGAAAGAGGCTCAAAGTCATAGAAACTCCTGAAGTAAATAGGTCTATTATTGATGGGTGTTGGGACATCGGCCAGATAAGTACTAACATTTGTAGTACGTACTAAGGATTCACAGTTTGTCATCATCAACAAAAATGATGAGCATATGTCTTGACAGTGCAGACTTGAATCAATTTGGAAAATGCTTTCTTTGTAAAACTTTGAGTAAAACCTTTGTCTCTTGATTAAGCTCTTTCTCGTAAGATACAACGGGATGATCATTTATCTGAAATAATTTATACATTTTAGGATAAGTGTTAAATTAATGGTCTGGCCCCCGATTGTTAGGCTGGTCTTATGGTTATGTTGGGCTAAATCACTAAGTATAATAATTAATAATAGCTCTGTTAAAAAAAATCAGATTCAAAATATGAGAGAAAATAATATAATCTTGATTCTAAGTTTTCACTTTCTCATATATATATATTATTAGGGATAGGCGGAATTACTTCTTATTTTGGGACGGAAATGGGAAAATTTAAAATTACGCCTTAGAATAATTTTAGATTAAAAACATATTGATTTCTTAACTAATACATTAAGACTTAATATTGAGCCATCCTCAGGCGAGGAGGCTCAATCAATACAAAGATAATACAAAAAAAAGGGAAATAACAAGAGTGAGTGCCCATGAGTTTAAGATCTGGAATGTTCAGTATTTTCGAAACATTACACATTGAAGCTCGCCACTCCCACCTGTTACTGAGAAGGTCAAAAAGAGGGGGCCGTCTATTTCAAGAGAGCCATAAAATGCATCAACCTGCCTAATTTTTCATAATTAATAAATAAATGACATTAGGACTAAAACCTAGGACATGAGGTGGCATATAAAAATAAGAAAAGCAGAATAAGTCGTGTTGAGTCAATATTTATTAGGGATCGCACAATCCGATATTTAACAGCACTATTCAGTATCAACATTGTTGTTATGACAAT